>OU015752.1:3830331-3844643 GCA_907169655.1 Acomys percivali | reverse complement strand
GGTGTCATATGTATCTCAGAAACAAATGGTTTTAGGACCAAGCAGTCTAACTCTTAACTGGGTTAGGGTATTACTACCTGTGTCTTGGGATATATTGATAACGCCAACATCTTATGATTTATCTGGGAAGTAAAGAGACTGATACACAGAAGAGCCTTTAGTACGCACTGCGCACTCAGTTAGCTACTTGTTTTACAGCGAATCATTTTAATATGTCAATCTGAGGAGGAAGACGATAGGCCTTTTATTTTCTTTACACTTACATGAAAAGATTGAAACACATATTTATCTTTTTAAAATACAAAAGTCTACTTTATATGACAGATGCACGAAGTGAGAGGCACTAATTCGAAGTACTGTGTACAGTACAGACTCGTTGTTTTAGTAAAGTTATTTACCACTATATGAGTAAACATGTAAAAATGCAGATATGCGGAGAATGTTATCAGTGGCCTGTCAGATAGATTATAGATAATTTATATTGTTTTCTTTTGTTTATCCTTATTTTCTGACATTTCTAGAATATTCACTGCTTATCTAATAAACTTTTGGCTGTTCGTTTACTTCCAACTACAGAAGCCGTAAAGGAAGAGGCTTCCAATGGAAAACCCAGAGATGGGCTTCAGAGTCAAAACAGGTAAACTGCCTTTCAGACTAAGAGAGGGAAGTCAGATGCTTTGGCACTACAAGGACAAGGGCAAAATCTAATCAGTAGCTAAGCCTGCCATTCCCTTTGTTTGGGTCAGTTCCTCACAGACGCAGGACAAGTGTGCTAGGATTTAAAATTCAGGATGTGGACCGGGTAAATGTTCTAGGAGTGAAAACTGGGAACACAGCTGTGGCTAGAGTTTGCCACAAGTCCAGAGGGCACTGTGAGAAAGGCTGCTGCAGCAGCCATGCCCACAGGCTGCTGGGTTTCAACAAGTTTCACAGCAATGAAATCAATAAAAACCTGGGTGAACTGGCAAGGACTAGCCAGTGCATTCCATCTGCTCGGTGACAATGAGTTTCGAGTGTAACCTCCCTCGACATGCCAAGTAATGAATAAGAAGAAGGATCTAGAATTTGAGGTGGATAAAAAAGGAGGAAGGAAAAGAGAAGGTTAGTAATAGCAAAGAATTGATGAATATGACACTTGACAGTCAAGCACGCGTGTCAGTTTAGCTTGCCTCCTCTCTCCCTGGCATGACATGAGGCAGCTCCGCATTCTGGTTAGGCTACAACGAATACAACAGACAAGCCGAGTTCACACTCAAGGAACGGAGCAGCAAGGATAGCCTTTTCTCACCACGCCCAACCCTCTCTGGTGCACCAAAATCTGTTCAGATCACTGCTTTACTGAGATCACTTCCTCAAGGAAGCAAACAGGCCAGCTCCTAACTTTGTCAGCCTCTCTACTTTTTGTCTTCACTGTCTGTCTCTTTCCTCTTTTCTTTCCCTTCCTCATTTTCCTCTTCCCACTAGCATCACTATCCAAAGGAACAAGAGACCATCTGATCCTTCTGTGGCCATAGTACACACAGCCACAGAGGGACTAGGCGAAACAAGCAGCTCTTTCTCTAAGAAGCCAAACCATAACAACTGTAACGTCTTCATCCTTCTATCTGGGGGGAGGCCTGTCGCCTCACCCCAACCCCCACCTAACCGCAGGTCCTTTTCTCATCTGCAGGACAGGCGGTTAAAAGAAAGATCCCCACATCTTCTCCAGCTTCAAAGCTCTGCGCTTCTACAACATTCGTATGGAATGGTTGAACATGAGACCCACTGGGACACTGTAGGAAGGCAGAATAGAGCCATTTATAACTTCTCACTTAATGTTTCCTTGATGTATCTAGTTCCAGGAAGTATATCCAAGCAGAGCCTGTGCTCGTGGTTTAATTTTCATGCAGTACAATTGGAAGCAGAGTATCTTGCCTATAACTTTGAATTCTGCAGCACTCTCTACTCATAATGGGCAGCTCTCACTAAAGCCAGGTGAGTTTTACCTTAGACAAGCACCTACCTACTTAACAAGAGAATATTTGCCATTTGGATCAATAGCGTCAATAGTCACACACACACACACACACACACACACACACACACACACACACACGCACACGCGCACACGCACATGCACACGCACACACACGCACGCACATGCACACACACAAATCAATGTTGCAGAATAGTTAATCACATAGTTCTTTCCATGAAAAAAAAAAGTTTTAGGATTTGGCTATTAATTCTATACAAGTGAAGCATTCTTTCACAGACCAGTCATTCATTAGTCAAGGCAACACCTCCATAGACCTGCCTACAAGTCAGTCTTTGGAGGTTTTTCTCAAACATTTCCTCATCCCAGATATGCCAAGGCTTGTGTCAAGTTGCCAGAAAAACAACCACCAAAGTAATAGTGTTAAACCCCGGGACCACCGAATTAAAAAACAAAAAAAAATTTCTAAGAAAATCATTTGATCATCTGAAGGAACAATTTTCAGTTTTTTTAAAAATGAAGTAACAATTCCATGTTATCTGAAAGTATCACCCTAATAAATTTTTATTATCATTTCATAAGACAGTCAAAACTCTTGGCTTATTTTATTAGAGCCAATCAACTATTTCTTAAGTAGTATGATTTGAATGAATGCTTCTTGAGGATAAGTTAGTACTATTGCTAAAAATTATATCATTAAGCTTTGCTATCAATAGCCTACCTCATTTTACCACCAAAATGTTTTATTTAAAAATAGAGTCAGCCCAGCACTTTAGCACATTCCTGTATTCCCAGTTATTTAGGAGTCTAGGGTATAAAGATGGCTTGAGCCTAGGAATTCAAGGCCAACTAAATGACATAACATGATCCTATCTCAAAATAAATATATGCAAACTAAGAGTTGAGGGTTTTTTCTAATGTTGCTAAGCCATAAAATATATGGCAGCATAGCAACGGACCTATAATACTCACTGCACAATGACATAATAAAATTCATTGATTTGGATAAACTGTGATGGACTGATATTGAATCCAGGAGGTTTGTTTTTAAAAGAAACATCTATGATACCTTCCCGCAGAAAATAACTGAATATTAGAGGTCTTGAAGAAACTGCATTAATGGCTAGGTAAGAACAAGAATGACTGCAATTAGAACTTCAATTATAAAGTTTCCAAAGGCACCTGAAACGTACTCCACACTTGGGTCCTTAGCAATCTGTTTCTGTCTACTTTATGTCATTTCTGCTGTGCAATACTGAGTACTTCATTTGGATAACACTATATTTAAGATAACTAGTTCATTTAATGCCCCTGATACTCCTACAAGGCTGGTACTGTTACGTTTGGCTTTCTATCAGAAACTAGTAATACAGCAATCAGAAACCCCACAAAGTCCCACCTGAGTCTCTACCTCACTGCATGTTCTTACTGAGCCCCCTGAGGTGAGTATGGCCCCATGCTCCAGTGTAGGCCTCACAAACATTACTGTACACATGTGGCGTTGTACTCACATTATGGTGGCTACAATAGCGTGGGGTTCATAAGTGAGCTGCTGGTTTCCTTCCTCACTCCTGTCTTTGTTCACCCTACCACATTTGAGTTTTTTCTAAAGGTTACTTTTTTTTCAATTTTTAATACTTACTTCGCAATGGCTAGATCTAGACAGCACAAATTGACACTCTGGGCTCAAAAGAAATAAAAGAGGGCACAAAGTCAATGGGTAGAAGGGTGGGCATGCATGTGGGTGGAGAGGGGAGTAAATATTATCAAAATACATTGTATGCAACTCTCAAAGAATTAATAAAAATATTACCTAAAAAATCTTAAATACCAGGAAATAAATAAGATTGGGCTTATGGAAGTTCATTCTTTTAAAAATTGCCTTATAGAATGAGCAGTAATTACATGAGTTAAATATGAGTGTACATATAAAACGCAGAACAGGGACCTAACCACTGACTTACTCTTCCAATGAATATGCATGCAGTATCTGCCATGTGCCACGCACAAGGTTACAGCGGTAGAAATGAAACTGCTACCTTATTAATAGTCCCCGACACAAAGTAAGTACCAGGAAACGCTAAAGGCAAACACGAACAATGCAGCTGTAGTGCATCCATCACTAGCTAAGGTGTTTCTGAACTATCCAAATAAAGCACTCAGATTCCTTCCAAGGACTGGAGGTGGGCTGTTTCTAGGGGCTCCACCGAGCCAGGGTAATGACACAAAGGAGGAAAGGCCCTATGCCAAAACTCCTGAGACATGCCTGCCTCTCGGTAACCGAAGAAAACAAGCGAAACCAGGCAAATCAATCTCTACTTCGAATAACAAATAGATCCCCACATGGGAAACCTGCTTCTCATCAATCAAATAAACTAGGAAAGGAGGTATTTCTAGGCCATTCCCCAGGGGCCCACCGTAACACATATAAAATGGCTTACCTAATTAGACTAATCATCGCTTCCGTTCCACACAGCTCTGGTTAATTACCCAACTCAAAGCCGTTCACCCTGCCGCCATGCCACCTCCCTCCAAAGATCCACTTCTAGAAATGTAACTTGAGGCCATTTTCCAGAAGAAAGAATGTCAGGACAACTATTGGTTTATTAGGGGAAGGGGTTGAAAGTTTTGGGACATTTTTCCTAGAAACCTAAGAAATAGAAATAAGTCCTAATAGTCTTTCAGACATATAACTAAAAACTTTGATTTCTAAAATACTCTTAATCATCATTTTTAAGTCAGAAACTATAGAAAAATGATACTTGTGTACTTGTGTACCCCAAAAGTGAGGGCTCCTTGGAAGGGAGCTCGTCATTTTCACAGGTTGGGGGCTTTCAACCTGAGAACAAATCAGGACCAAGCGGACCACAATAGTGTCACAAAAACAGAGGCCCACACAAGGGAACCCCAGGTAACTGTGGTATGGCTTCTTTAAAACATTATTTTTAGGTCTGTCACTATCCAATTCCTCTTGTTTAAAAGTCATCCCAATACATATACCCTAAAAAAGAGATTTTGCTCCTTTAAGCTTTCGCTCATAGCGCCCACTCAATTTATGACTAACCAATTCATAAGCCTACTATATGCCTTAATGAGCACTCTATCAGAATCAGTGATAGACACCAATGTGGTTAATATTTATTATAATCTTATAATCTAGGTAAAACAAACTCAGTGCCGCAAAACAATATCCACCAAGAAAGCAGGTGGCTACGTTTTGCCACACTGTGGAGCCTTCAGAGGCAAGACTCAAGTGGCCAGAGGAGACGGTGGAGGCAAGTCTTTGATTAACTCATGTCCTGCCCTACTCTGCCTCCTGTTTTACATCATATGAACCAGACTCCACTACATACTCCAGTTGCCATGAGCAGAACTGTTCCGCCTTCTCTTTCCTGCCGTGATGGGCTATGACCCTCTAAACACTGGGGACCAAAATGAACCACTTGCTTCCTTAAGTTGTGTCTACCAAGTATTTTGGTCATAGCGACACATAAGTACCTAACACAAGTGCTAAGCCTCAGCTCTGGAAGGTCCATGACTCAAGCTGGGCATCTGTGACACCCTCAAGTTCGGCTGCTCTACAACAGAGTGCCTCATTTGTCTTTCTACTGGGCTGAATCTCAACTGCTATGACCCTGAGCGTCCAAACCATCTCTCTCCCTGCTTCTGTCCCTGCCTTCTTCAATCCATTCTCCACACTGCTAAAAAGCTAAACAACTTAAATCCCCCACTCCCCCCCCCCCCGACCTCCCACACACACACCCAATAACTACTCATTACTGCTGGATAAAATCTAAACACCCAAGTGAGACCCTGCACGACCTAACCTCACTTTTCCAAGGCCATCCTCCTTCATCATAGCCCGAGTTACCTGTTCAAGCCAGGCCTTTATTCGGCTGTTTATACATTAAGCTCTTCTTTCCACATGCCTTTTGTCTCTAAGGCATATGCTTCTCCTGGCCAGCCCCGTCTCATCTGCCACAGGCATCTGTTGTTTCTGCCTGCCAAGCATCTTTCCTCTGGCCTCTAAATGAAATCATCTCCCCCCCCATTCTCACTCTATGTGGTTTGACTTTAACTGCCAACCTCCAGGCATCCCAGTCCAGAGCCCTGAACATGAAAACATATAATACAGGCAGAGCCACGGTGCTCTATCCACAACCCACCCGTCCATAACTCAAACCAGACTCGGTCCTAATTGATCTGAAGGACATTTCTGGAAACCCAGAACAGGGCTGCTGTCAGGCCAGATGACGAGTATAGCACCGTTACACCAAGCAGTGGACAGGCTGTCGCAAATGATGGGGCAGGGGAGGGGGAGTTAGGTCACAGGCTCGGTCCCTTTTGATTCAGAGCTGGCAAAGCACTGTGTCTGAAGTGAGGATCAGGATGCAGAAAACACACAGGACAAGCAGTCAAGTCTCTAACCCTGGTTCTGGAAATTACTATCTCAGTGAGTCAACTAACTTTTACAGCTCTGTTCTCTCATTTGGAGAACATAAAGAAGGACTGCATATTTCCTAAGGACCAATCACACCTATGGTTCCACAACCTCCTTAGAAGGATCTAGACCTTTAGTGGCCATAGCAAAGCCAGGCCCTTCGAGCATCATTTAAAAACTACAAAGTCAAGCCAGGTGTGGTAACAGCAGCACTCAGAGGACCCTCAAGCCCAGCCTGGCTGGCATAGTGAGACTCTGTCTGTAAATAAACAAGTAAAACAAACTACAAGAGCTTCTTTCCCTTGGATTCCGCATTATGTAGGAATGGAAACGGACACCACTTTACAGAAGGGAGCTGGGATTTGGTGATCATGAATAGTCACGCCTTTGATTCTCACTCCACCTTAGGAAAATACACTAAGACAGCAATCAGAGGTGCAGGCCAAAGTTTACATAGATAATAATGCTAAATAGTCATCACGTAACAGTGTTTTACCTAAAAGTGAAATACTAGAAGTGTCCTAAACATTCCTAAATAAATTGTGGAAAAGTCTTAAGATTCAATACTATTCATTTAAAAACATTATTTGCAAATAGTTTTAATGACATGGGGAAATGTTCAAAATGTAACACTAAGCACAGTAAAACATGACATGAAATAATGTATATTGTATGAACACACATACCCAGAATAACACAAAGAATGGAAATGTCACAAAAAGGTCATTAGTTTTAACTCTACAACTAATCTTCTTCTTCTTCTTCTTCTTCTTCTTCTTCTTCTTCTCCTTCATCATCTTTTTCTTCTCCTCCTCCTCCTTCTTCTGTTGCTATATTTGGATATCTTGAGTTGTTTACAATTATTAAATTATAATTTTTATAAACAGGAAAATGTATTATTTACTTATTTAGGCAGAGTCTCACTCGTTATGTAGACTAGGCTGGCCTCAAACTCATAGATATCCACTCTCCATGAGTCCTCCATGAGTTCTAAATCTAAGGGCATGCACCACCACACCTACCTACCTCTATTTTTTTTTTCACTTTAAAGTGGAATTTAAGAATTCATTACACAGCCTAAGGAAAGACCATACATGCATGCTTGTGAAAGGTAGCACCTCCATGCATTTACCTTTATCTGCAATGTACAATCCCCATGATAATCACATTCACAAATGGACCAGCCAAGAAGAAGGCTGAAATAGGACATTAACTCATTAACAGTGATCTCAGCTGCTTGCAAGTAGCTGATAGGGGCACAAAAGCATGCCACCGAAACAGGTTAAATGCCCACATGGTCCGCCAACCCTCTCTCTTCCATCAACTGGGATGTATTTATCAGCTCAGCTGACAGATACCTGAGCCTAGGAAAATGAGTAGCAGAACTGAGGCAGGGAAGGCAGACAACCAGAGCCTGGCATGAACAGGGAGCCATCAGGACTACTGAGCTTTGCATAGGTGTAGTTCAGTTCCTGGGTCTCTTTCTGGGTTCACATGGCAATTAGCAAGTCAAACTTACAATGCTGTTGACCAGACAAAGCAACAAGTATATTACTGAACTTTAAGTTAGATTTGTATCTATGGGTAACATAAGCAAACAAAAACTTTGTTCACCTACAACTTACAGGGCTATGTTTGCTCTCTGGGAAGACAAAGATCTTGAGTCACAGAGTACACACACTCTCTCTCTCTCTCTCTCTCTCTCTCTCTTTCTCTCTCTCTTTCTCTCTCTCTCTCTCTCTCTCTCACACACACACACACACACACACACACACACACACACACACACGGGGTGGGGGGGTGGGGATCTCACAGCACAGAAGGTCCTCGGGTGTCCTCCAGCTACAGGCCAGTTGTGACCTTAAGGCAGGACTTAGCCTGTTCTGACCTCCACAACTTGCCCACAACTGATGCTCGTGGAATGAGGAGAAGACCTTTAGAATACAACAAATTCTGATACTACAAAAACAACTAATGATGTTTAAGGAATTTACACACAGGCAAAATAAGCAGTGTGGAGATAGAAGTGCTATCTTAAGCACGGTTTCAGGGCCAAGACTTTCAACCAGAACTTGAGACATTTTCTAAGACCTCTAACTATACGTCATAAAATCACCTAGAAATATGGTCCTAAAGTATACTCCCAGTTTGTTATTTGTATCGATTCTTAAAAATCTTGGGTAGATTATCATAGAATGTTTCATTAAATATTTACAACATGCCAAACATTTCAAATGCATCATCTCCTTTATAGACATTTAATCCTCAAAAGCCTATTAAACAGATAGCTTTATCAATGAAGAAGCTGAGGTTCAGAAAAATGAAGAACCAGCTATAGTGCCTCACACCTGAAATCCCAATACTTGGGAGCTGAGGCCAAGCCTGGGTACCATAGTGGGTTCTATGCCAGTTTGTACTACAGTATGAAATCCTAAAAAAAAAAAAAAAAGAAATCCTACAATAATAATAATAGTAATAATAATGATGATGATGATGATGATGATGATGATGATGATGATGATGAGGGAAGGAAGCAGGAAGAAGGGGAGAAAAGGATGGACAAAATGAAAAAATAATATATTTACCAAAATTCTGACCATCAGTAAAAAGTGAGATTCAAACCTAGATGCAGCAAATTAATTCATGAAGTCACGATGCTTTTCCAACCAAGAGAAGACGGACTATTTTTAAGCATCTTGCATTTATTGTGAACACATTTAAATAATGACGAGGATTAAACTTTCAACCTGCAGCTATGTCAACTCTTTGCTGTTTGAACAAAAAGTATAGCTCACTAACCCAAGGCAGATTGGACTATAGTTTATTGAAATTTCCTGGGAATGGTTTTATATTATTAGTGATAATTAAAAGATAATAAGGACAAAAAAAATGATCTCCAGTTCCACTACTGCTCAAAATTAATGGTTTTTCATCTCAAAGTAAAAAACCATGCACACTACAATTCTGAAAAATCATGTGGCACACAGTAGCCTGTCAAAGGTCAGGTGTGCGTGGAGGGGTGTATAACTATAACAAAGAAAAAAAGGTCCTGAATTTGAGAGTGAATTGGGAGTGGGGTACTTAGAGGGGAAGAGGTTTAAGTAGGCAGACTGCCGGGATGAAATAATGTAAATACAGTACTCACGTATGAAATTCTCTAAGAAAAATGGAATGTCTTTAAAAAGAATGTCTGAACGAATAGATTTTCAAAGGCATTTTATCCTTTCTTCTGCTTTATTATAAAGATGCAAGTTTTCAGTAAAATGAAGAATGGAGACATTAAATAAAACTGAGGAGACATTTCCTTAGGAAAATTACTGGGCTTTGAGTTTAGATAAGATAATCAAACGAACCCAGGATCGTACTAATTAGAACAAACAAAACGACCTTCAGGTCATTCTGTTAGCACAAGCAAAGACTGAAAAGAACTTTTAAACTGTCTAAAGGTATTTCGGTGTATCTGATCTCCATTTTGGAACTTGTTTTAAAAATATAATCAGAAAACTAACTTTCTCAGTTTCCTCATTTGCAAAATGAGACTCAACTTTGGGTTTGTTTCTAGGGTCTTTTGCAGCTCTAACATTCTATTATTACATAATAACCGCCACCTTTTACAAAGCAAGACCATATTTATAAGAAGAATTTGATGTTTACCATAATCCACTATAAAATCACAACTTGAAGGCTCTTCACATTTGAACAACCCTTTTAGTTACTGCCTATGTTCTTATATAGCCAAATCTGCCAATGTAAACATTTAAGCTAGACTATCTTGGCAGTGACCTAGTCTTTGTTCAAAGGCATCAAGACTGAAAGTTGGTTAGGTTTTCAATCAACTCTGTTAGACTGTTCCTACAGGCTCTGTTTTCTTTAAAGGACAACAGCAAGTTTATTCTTCGCCGCCCTTTGTTCTCTTCGGGTCTTAACCTTGTTACAAAGGCTGAAAGACAACTTGTTTATCTATTGTTCTTCTTGGTTTCTTGCCCTTAGTTTAAAGACCGCCATGTCTATAAACTCCTCTTAGCCCAGGTTTCTCTTACCACTTATCTACGCTTTTCACAGTGAGTATTGCTCTGACACAAACACCACAGGTGCGATGGCATGTATCTGTAATCTTTTCACTTGGGAGGATGAGGCGAGAGGATCATCGAATGTTCAAGGCCAATCTGGGCTACAGAGGGAAAGGAAAAGATAAGACACCAGAATCTCAAAAGATAATTGTTTAGAGTTTAATCATTTCCATCTGTACTGTACTGCTATTGACACATAATTACCGATAGATATAAAATTAATCTTAGAGCCCTGCTCTAGTGATTAAATGAATATAACATATTAGTACTAGGGTAGCTGGCTACATATTAATCACTCAATAAATGTGATTTTAATGATTTATAATAAAAAGCAACATTTCTATCTGATCAAGCTGTAAATTCTAGCTTTCTATAACAATAAAATTTTGCAGTATATACTATACTATTAGCTATTTGTTCTCTAAGGATTAGACAGAAAATTAAGGTGCTACAGTTAAACTTAAATCACAGATCAATCAAAAATCAAGGCTGTTAAAATTCTGCTTCAGTCTGCCTACCTGTGATGTCATTGCCTACCTACCATGGGGGCGTGGCCCTGCTCAGTATATAAAAGGACAGACCTACCTCCCCCTTCCCCCCTTGTACCCCCTTATCTCCCTTCTCTCTTCCTCTGTCTCTGTCTGTCTCTGTCTCTGTTTCTCTCTCTCTTTCTGGGGTACCCCTCCCCCCTTTCCTTCTCCCCCATGCTCATTTAATAAACCTCATATAATATCATACCCATTGCCTGACATCTGGCATCTTATTATCTCTTATTTCTTTTAAACATGAAAAAAAAGACTCTAAGCAACTTTTGAAATTAATACTGAAATTAATGATAAATGGGACAAGGTTACATAAAGAATTAATTTACAGTAAAATTTCCAGTGAACGAACACTATATCAGCCAGACAATCCCATTTCTTACAACTAAATACTTAGGCTCCTACTATAGAATTTAAAGATGCAAATCACTTGGATGCGCTGGCAGAGCCTAAGGCACGTATGGTATTAGGCTGCCTGGAATTCAAATCCTTCTATGAGACCTGGAAAAAATCACTTACCCTTTTTATTCTCAGGGTCCCCATTATGAAATACATGTCAAGACCCCACCTCCCTGCCTCATAAGGGATGAAGGAATCAAAGGACCATTGGGTATAACATGTACGTGGCATGGAGCTCCTCGCCTTTCAAAGGCTCAGGGATGTCAACGTTATGGTACTGACACTCCTCAAAAATTATCTTAAGAAGCAAATTATCATAATATTACCAAAACTTACTGTCTAAAAGCATTGACCATTTTAAATGGATAGAGGCCTTAACCTGAGAGCTAACTACTACTAAAGTCAACTAATGGCATAACATTGTACATATTTTAGTTAACACATTTTAGGGAAGATTTTAATATTAATGTTTGAAATTCCATCTTGATATTAATTTTACTGTTCTATATGTAATCACTTGGCATATCATATACTGATAGTCATGAAGAATGATATAATAATAAAGGCAGGAGCAAAACTGAGCTTCTCATACCTGTCACTGCTCTGCATCTATGCACGTGCTATTCAATATGGCAACTATTTGGGGTCATTTAGCACTTGAAATATGGTGAATGTACTGTAGGTGTAAAACATGGAACAGACTTTTAAGGCTTAATATAACAATATATATAAATTACCTCAATATACCACTGACACACTAAAACGACAATGGGTCTGGCGTATTAGGTTAAGTAAAATACATTATTTAAATTAATTTCTCTCATAACTCTTACTCTTTTAATATAGCTACTACAAGATTTCAAATTATATGTGTAATATGTTCCTCTTGAGAAGCACAGATAGAGACAGTCCTCAAAATATGTCCCTTAAACATTTAAAACAAGAAAGATAGATATATGGTCTTTTGCTAAATCCAAAATTTACATGGATTTTCAATTTATACAGAATCAACTTCAAGTCTTATCCTGACCAAATACTCTATTATTCTATTTTATTATTACCTTAAGAGGTTTTTCATACAAATATTTTGATCATAATTTCCCCTCTCTCAATTTTTCCAAACCCCCACTTACCGAACTTTGTGTTATTTCACTCTCAAAGCAAAAAACAAAATGGCAAGAGAAAAAAATATTTAAAAAGAAACTAATAAGAGCCCACCAAAATAAATAAGTAAGCAAGCCGACAAACAAGAAGTGCCACAAATGTTACAGATGTAACCTGCCACTTTTTCACTGGATTTAAGGCCCATTTCAGGGCATGGAATCCACAGATGACACTGCTAAAGTGATGAAGACAAGCTTTTTATTAGCATGTGGTAGAAGGTCTGCCGTATCTCCTACCAACTCACCAAATGTACATAGATTAGGGCTGAGTTCCAACAGGGGAGCCATCTATTAAAGAGACTTTAGCTGGACTTCGAGGGTATACAGAACACCACAAGGGTAACAAATACACCTGAGCTGGCAAAACACAGTGCTTTGCCTATAGTCCCAAAGCACAGAGAGGTAGTCATAAGTCCAAGAGGAAGAAAAAAAAATAGCTTTGGGATTTAAATTAGACCAGGAAGTAGTATGGCCTTGTGTATATGCAAATGAGACTAGCCTCAAGTCTCCACCTAGCTAATTATTATGCAAAACACTTACATGGCCACAGGATTAGGTCAGAGACCAATAAACATGCAGAGGAGGGCAGAGATACTGAAATAATATATTTTTCTAAGTCACAAAGGCCTGTAGAAAAGGAGTAGTGAAGTATCACACAGAAACAAAGGAAATAAAAGTACAAGAACAAAGTCCAAAGAGGGAGGAAAGGAAATTAGACGTACTTCCTGGGATCTCCTTTTACTCAAAGGAAGATGTTGCAGCATCCATCCCCAGCTGGGAGCCCGTTAGGAATATAGCTCAGTCTCCATCATAGACTGCACAGGTCAGACTCTTCAAAGCAATTGTGCCCCACATGATCCTTACAGCCACGTCTGAGGAGCAGCTGCTCACCTCACCCTAGAGGCATCTGAAATGTTCAAATGATTACTTACTGCCCATCTGTTTCCTCAAGTCTGTTCCATCTAAATACAGGGCTTTATGTGCATAGTGCAGACGTGAATACTGTGTTCACCTAAGAAGATCCTAGGAAGCCAGATTACATGCATGTTGAAAGGTTGGTGGCAAATCTGTGTTCCAAGTGACAGCTAAAGAACTAATCAATCACCAACAGAGTGCACACAAAGTCTACCTCAGGCAACATGGATATGAGAAACTGTAAAATTGTAAAATACAAGATGCTTGTCTGCTTGTCCAGCCTTGCTCACCTCTCCCAGTTCTCGTTAATGCTAACTTCAAAAGTTCCACCCTAGTTCCCAGAATAGTTACATGTAAGTTTCCAAATATCAGATGTCCCCATACGGCTTTCAGTAACCGCTCTAGAGACCCACACCCAAGCCCCTACAAGGAGCTTCCCAATGCCAGATGTCCTAATGTCCATATGGTCTAACTTGATAAGCAACCCCACCTGCTTTGCAGTTTTCACCTTTAAAACTAGCCTGTAACAGCTACTTGAGGTCCTTCACCTCCTGAGTGCTGAGAGACCCTGACACATCAACAATTGACAGTTTGGGTTTGTCAGCAATAAATTTTACCTATACCTCTCAGCTGGTGTGAGTTGAGTGGTCTCTTGCGGCGACCTCCCCTTCCCGAATTGGACTTTAGGGTCCAACAGATACTTGACCTAGGGACTGTCCTGGGTGACTAAGATGAACAGAAATGGTACAGAGAGAGAGAGAGAGAGAGAGAGAGAGAGAGAGAGAGAGAGAGAGAGAGAGAGAGAGA
>OU015752.1:3811456-3827601 GCA_907169655.1 Acomys percivali | reverse complement strand
AGAGAGAGAGAGAGAGAGAGAGAGAGAGAGAGAGAGAGAGAGAGAGATCAAAGCCACCCTGAATATATAGGGACTCAAACGCCACTCTGAGCAGCCCTGAGGATTTTCTCATGTCGTTGTCACACACACTGCACATAAAATCACTATAGTGTGCATCACTATGGAACAACCCTGGCGCCTGTAAATACAGCTGTTTTGTTTCCTAGTCCTGTCACAGAAGGCTTCAGAGATTTCCCCACTGCCACCACCTTATGAGTGCACTGTACCTCTAATCATAATATTAAGTGCTCTCACATCTATCGGTACAAAACCCAGCACAACTTCTTGTCAATATGTTGTGTCAAAAAAAAAAAAAATACATGTTGTATCATCAGGTATTTTCCTGCTAGCTTCATGCTCTTTAACTATCTACTGGTTCTCCAAGACAGTTCTGTATGATTTTCAAAAAAGACCTTCACTGTTTTGATACCCAGCACTGCCCACCTGGGTCTTGATGATGATGCTATAGAGATTCACAAGAACTTGAGGCGGGGGTATCAGATACTCCTTACAGAAAAGAAAGACACCGACTTTAATGTTTTCTCATGTCCTTAAGCTCTCAAAACAATGTCATCCAGTCTTTTTCTCTTTTTTATTTTTAAATAATGTATTCAGATTACATCCTGATTGTTATCCTCTCGGTTGTATCTTCCCGTTTCCCCCCTCCCTTCTTTATTCACTCTATTCCCCTCCCCTAGACCTGTGACAGAAGGGGACCTCTTCCCCTACCATATGATCACAGCCTGTCAGGTCTCATCTAGATAGCCTGCTCCCCCTTCCTCTGAGTGCCACCAGGCCTCCTCACCAAGGGGCCAAATAGGGGACACCAGAGTTAACGTCAGAGGCAGCCCCCCACTCTCCCCACAACCATAGAAAATGAGCTGTCCATTGGCTAGATCTGAATAGGGAGTCTAGGTTTACTGCATACATTGTCCTTGGTTGGTACAGCAGTTTGTGCAGGTCCCCCAGGTCCAGATCCGCCAGTCTTGATGGTCTTCTTGTGGGGCTCCTTGGACCCTCTGGTTCCTACAATTTCCCCATTCTTCCATACCGCTCTCACCTGGAGTCCCAGTAGCAAGTCCCAGCATCTGTCCCAATCCTCTGCTAAGTGAAGACTCTTAGAGGACATCCATGTTGTAGTAATATCCAAATATCAGTGCGTATATACCACGTGTGACTTTCTAGGTCTGGGTTATCTCAGTCAGGATGGTCATTTCTAGTTCCATCCATTTGCCTGCAATTTTCAAGATTTCCTTGTTTTTAATAGCTGAGTAGTATTCCATAGTGTAAATACACCACAGTTTCTTTATCCATTCTTTGACTGAGGGACATGTAGGTTGTTTCCAGATTCTGGCTATTATGAATAAGGCTGCTATGAACACGGTTGAGCATATATCCTTATTGTGTGGTGGACATCTTTCGGGAATATGCCAAGGAGTGCAATAGCTGGGTCTTGAGGTAGCACTATTCCCAATTTTCTGAGAAAGCGCCAGATAGATTTCCAAAATGGTTGCACAAGTTTGCACTCCCACCAGCAATGAAGATGTGTTCCCCTTCCTCCACATCCTCGCCAGCATGTGGTGTCACTTGAGTTTTTGATCTTGGCCATTCTGGTGGGTGTAAGATGGAATCTCAGAGTCATTTTGATCTGCATTTCTCTGATGACTAAGGACGCTGAGCATTTCTTTAGGTGTTTCTCAGCCATTCGATATTCCTCTGTTGAGAATTCTCTGTTTAGCTCTGAACCTATTTCTTAATTGGGTTGTTTGGTTTGGTGGTGTTTAATTTCTTGAGGTCATCCATTTTTTAATAAAGCTAAACCAATAGACAACTCTCAGCCAGACTAGGTTCCAAAGTTTTCCCGTTTACAAGATACTAGTAACAAAATATGTCCCTGTTGTCCTCCGAATAGCTCTTACAGGCAATTATATCTTCTCTCTCATTATTTTAAATGGATATATTTACTGTCATTTCATTAGAACGTCATCCTTCCCACATAGTTTCCCCATATTTGTACTTACCAGGCATGAGAGGGTTAGTGAGGACAGTTCTCAAAGTTTATCAAATCCCAGTCAATAAACACACGGGAGCAGCCAGAGTGCCAAAAGAGACATGTCAGCTCAGGTCAGACAATGACATCCCTTGAAGCACTTTTGCTTGAATGCCTCGCTGAGCAGCATAAAGGCCATTGGCTACCTAGGATTACATAAACTCACTGAACCTAAATGGAATTTAAAATTCAGTTCTTGAGACTAACCATATTTTAGGTCCTCGGTAGCCACAGCAGATTCTGGCTATTGAACAAGAGAGATACGGGGCAGTGTACGGTCAGTACAGAAAGTTCTATTAAAGAGTGCTGATGGCGAATATAACTTGACAGAGTCCATGAATGCTCATAGGAGCTGAATTATTGGGAACAGCGATGTCAGTGTTTGCCAACTGTACAGTTTGACTCTCTAAAGAAAGACTAGGGGACTCTGGATATTCTTCCCAGAAATTCTCTTAGGTCAGTAGAAAAACCTGTTTAGACTCCTTGAATAAATGAATGGATGAACGAATAGCGTGTATCTCTGTTTCTGCCCTAATTTACTTAGAAGATAGTAGTTCCCAGAAAGCAATAATGCTTTCTATTTGTTTATTTGTTTTGTTTTCTCGTGGAGATTTTTTTTTTTTTTTTTTTTGAGAAGAAATAAGTGTCAGCAGACCAGGCAAGGAGCTCAAGGACCCTGTGGAATCACCAGAAGTAAAATCCATAAAACAAAAGCATCTGTCCAAAGGGGACTGCACTATTCATGCAGAGAGCTCCAGACCTAAGAAAACAACAAGCACTACTCAAAAGCTTTTCCACACACAAAGGGGAAGTCACAGGAGATGCCCTGAGAGATCACTCAGCCTGCTGCCAATTTCATGCTAGCTTTCCACTGTAAATTCGCTAGAAAGTAGCATGGTGACAAAGACAGCAAGCATATAATTGCACACAGTCCATGCCACTCACCCAGACCTAGGGCCCCCTTGCTCCGTGTCCTGCGACTCAATCCACCTAGCCCAGCAGCCTCTTGGAAAATACACTTTTCAAAACCCTAAGTTCCAAAAGCGCCAGTAGAATTTTACATACAGAAAAGCAATCCCATCAGTGCTTCACCAATGATGTCCTGAAGGCCAGGGTGCTTTGAACATGTTCTGTTTGCCATGTGCACTGACCAACAGTCACAAGAAGAGCCAAGCTGCTTCATTTCTACAATTCTTCTTTTTTTTTTTTTTTTTCCTTAGCAAAGGTTGGAGAACAGAAGGCCGGACAAGCAGGGAGCAGCTGTGGCCTGATCTTATGAATGCCCACTGCTGGTTCCCTAGCCCCCTCTTATTGTTTCACACACATTCTCAATGAGCTCTGAGCTCCAGTTCCAGGGAAGAAAATAACAAGAAAAAGCAGTCCCCTCTGTATCAACACCACCACAATGGCAGAAACGTCTAGATACTTCTTTGATTAGTTATAATTAGAAATTAAAATAAATGAGGCTTGCCTTCAACTCTAAGTTGTGAATCTGCTTTATTTTTATTTTAATTATTTATGACTATAGGGAACTCTTTAAGTGCCCTGGACAAGGAGCTATACAACTTCTCTATCTTGAGCCAAGGAATATTAACTAGTGTTGCTGTGTAAGCCTGTTAGTGAATTTGTCTTGATGAATTAGTCATCACTTCTTAGATCCAAAACCTGTTTCACAAAATGCTAACTCCTAGGGCATAGAAAGGGGTGGTTAAGCAAATTAGACTACTTGAGTTTGAATATTTCCTCACAGCTTTATTGGCCATGGGATCCTGAGCAACTACATTTCTCAGGGCTTCCAAAATGGAGACGGTGACGGTGGCAACTTTGTGGCTACCCGTGACAGAACTCAGGAGATGTCAGCTGCGCCTGCTGCAGCACCTCACGGCAAGGACTGCATTTTCTAAACGTTAGGGCTGGAGATGAAGCCTCAAGGCAGGTCTGCTTCTCAGCCGGCCTGCATGAAGATAAGTGTCTTCCTAACACAAGGACTTGAGGTTGCCCCCTAAAGCCCATGTACAAAAGTTAGACACAGTGGCACACACGTGTGACCCCAGCACTGGGGAAGTAGAGACAAGACGCTTCACTAACCAGCCAACCTACAGGAAAGCAGCAAGCTCCCAACCAACGAGAGACTGACTCAAAAGTGGATAGCTCCTGGGGAGCAGCGCCTGATGTCCTCTGGCCTCCCAGGGCACATGCACAGACATACACACACATATACATGCATGCCAATGCACAGACTCACAGCATGTGTGAGTATAATATACAAAAATAAGTGTCCCACCCTTGGGTCACTCCAAACCCCTACCTCCAAAAACAGCCACTTAAGAAAGTTCAGAAGCAAGTACACTTGACGCATCTCACCAATTTGGGGTCATAACGTGGGCATGTTTCAAACATGTTAGTTGTTTGCCACTAATGAAGTCAGACAAACAAGAAACCCAGGAGTCCTGGTCAGGCGCTGACTCTGCCACAGGAAGGGAGAAGAGCTGGTTGGCTCCCTTATATCACAGGTGCTGTCAACGGCAAATTACCCACGAACTCTGTGCCCTCTTAGAGTTTCAACAAAGTCCTTGTCCCTTTGGCAACACCAACTGGATTCCAGTTCGTTGACCTTCTGGGCACAGCAAAAAAATCGTCCTTTTGGTAAGGCAAACAAGTGCTCCAAGGGCAGCGGCTGTTTTTGTGTAAATAAGATAGCATGAGCAAAGACTCATTATTGATGTTGTGCGTTACACCTTACTTTCCAACAAGGCACGGTAATATGGATTTTAGAGTAACTTGTCAACTACACACTTCAAATTATCCATCTCTCCACTGTAAACTCAAACAGTCACGACAAAGAACAGTCTCTGGAAGTTTGGAAGATGGTACTAAGGGGAACAGCGCCATTCCCTTCCTGGGTATACGTACAGTATCAGAAACAACACAAGCTTGTTAAGACATGAACACTAAGAATGAACATTCTGGAGAATGAAATCTAGAGAACTTCACTGCAGCTCCCCTAAAGCAAATCCAGGTTGGCTTAACTTGAACTCAGGAGGTATGTGTGTAGGGATACAGCTAACCACTAGCACAGCATGGCACACATCAGCCATGGGTTCAGTCTTCAGCACTAGTTTAAAATACCAAAAACTCTGGAAGAAAACCAAAGACCTCTGAGCATGGTCCTGGATGAAGGCAATAGAGAACACCTGCAGTAAACATGATTCACTTTCGACTGGACGCACGCAAACACATGCGCGCTCACGCGCGCGCGCGCGCGCACACACACACACACACACACACACACACACACACACACCTCTTCTATAACCATATTTCACATACTAAAATGCAGGCTTTGGTTACATTTTTCTCTTGATTGAGCCTAAATCTCAATCAATTCTGAATACATTGCAGATAAACTGAGAGTAATCACCATGTACTATTCACCTTTAAATCCAAGCCAAACCCCAAAATATCATTTTTTTCATAATTGCCAAATGGCATTATCCCAATAATCTTCAAAGAAGGCAGTCTTAAAGCCAAAGTACACACACGTACACACACACACACACACACACACACACATATAATATTGATTTTCACAGTTTCGCCTGTGTACCTCTTAAGGAAGACCAGGATTAAACTATTCTATCCCTGGTAACTTAAGTTTGTGACTAATGTAAGGCAAACCACTCCAGAACTTCTATAGGGAATTTATAATACTCTAAGCAAGGCTGGAAAAGGTAGGATGGTATTCGCTCTTCAGCAGGGAACAGCCTCTTCCCTACACCTTAACAAAAACCAACTAACCTGGCCTACCAGGACCAGGGCTGCTTCTGGGACTTCCAAATCTGTAAGAGGGACTCTCTGCTTCCTCTGGGTCCTGCACAGAACCTACTCAGAGTCTCTCCTAACAGAAAGCAGGCTCCTAGAGAGCACAGCTCCTGTCTGACTGACTGGCCATTGGGCTTGGCAGCATACATCCTTTGTACATACTCGATTGCAGATAATGAATTGCACTATGCATTGCCAAAATCCCATTTACAGCGATTTTCCAGATCTCCCTCCTCCCTATACCTGCACCTGGACTCACTCAAGAAAATCTCTGGAGTGGAAATCCTGGATCCTACTGTCGGGAGAGCCAGAATCTGGAAAATGAAACCCTAATGCCCATTACAGCCTCTGCATGGTGGCTGTTTAACATCCTTCAACGTCCAGAACGTTGGCAAAAGTAAACACTTACTACTGAGGAAACTGACCGACAGCATTGTAAGCGCAGCCTCTGACCTGTGTTTAGTCTTATTTATTTATTTATTTATTTATTTATTTATTTATTTATTTATTTATTTATTTTTCATATCAGTTGCCAGGACATCATCGATGGCGAAAGTTAAATGCATGTAAAACACAATCACTTAAAAAAAAAGTCTTTAAAAGCTAGTAGAAATGCTGCCCGGAATCATCTCCCCCAGTCTGCTCGCTTTCTCAGCGCAAGGGTTTTCTTTTTTCTCTGACAGTGAAACACGATAGTCGCTCAATCTGAGAGCTGACTTGGCACACTAACATGGGCACCTTAGGTCCCCTTTAATGCCTTCCTTCTTCAGACCATTAGGCAGGAAGGAGCTTGCAGGCTGCTTCTCCCCAGATGAGGTTTACTAGGCAGAGGGGTGAATAAAAAACTCGAAACCTTAACAACAAAAAGTTGGCCCTCTTGGGTCCCCCAACATGCACAAAGGAGAAAAGAAAATCTGGATTAAAGAATGGAGGAAAAAAGGCTGATTTAAAAAAAAATAGTTATCAGAACACAAAGTGAAGTGGCCCAGGGAGCAAACGACAAGGCAAAAGAAACGCCGGACCAGGTATGGCCACAGTGACAGACTCCACACACCCTCGCCCTAGCCCGGGTCAGATGGGGTGCTCACCGCGGCGTTTCTTCCTTCCATCTTCCATCGCCCGCTCGGAGGGGCTCGGGGCCGCGGGTGGGGTGCAGGCGACCCCGGCTGCAGCGCGGGGGAAGAGGGGGTGGAGGGGACCGGGCCGGGCGCGCGAGCGCAGGCGGCTCTTTGTTGCGCGCCCCGGGACGGCCGCCGGCGGCGCGCACCCCCGGCGTTGGCGAAGGAGCCCGCGGCGGGGACCCGGGCCGGCCCCCAGCAACGTCAAGGCGAGGGTGGTGCCCCGCGCGCGCGGAGGCGGAGGGAGAGGAGGAAGAGGGAGCTGCGTCCTGCAGCCCTCCGCTGCCTGTTGCTTTGTCTCCTTCCGCAACACTTTTCCCACCCTGAGGAAAGTGAGAGGAGAGGCGCGTTCCCGGGCGTTTCCTCCCCGGGAGCGCCGCGGAAGGGGAGCCGCGCGCGGGCCGTCCCACCTGGGCCCGGGTGCGCGCGCCCGCCCGCGCGCGCGCGCGAGTCCTCGCAGGGTCGGGGCGCTCGGAGGGCGCTCCCCGGGACACAGGCCCGCCTGAGCCTTCAGTTACTGACCTCAGGTTGCTCAGGGCCACCTACCCAATTCAGAGACTCTGGGCCCCTGCGACCCAACTTGAAAGGCCCATTTCGCAAGGAAATAGGTCTCACCCTGACGCAGGTTTTCTGGTCCTTGTCACTGGGGCTATCTTCCCAATGAAATGTCACTTCACTGGGTTTCAGCCAGAAGTGCCTCCCCCGCCCCAACCCCTGCCCCATTTGATCCTTGCAGCAGAAACAAAAGCTGGCATCCACCCCCTTTCAAGACTTAGGTTTCACTCTTTGAGTTATGTATGGATGTAGGAGTTTGGTGGCCATTTTCCCAGGTACAAGCTATGAGGCCAGTGGCCATGTCCCAAGTATCAACTTAATTTTGTGCAGAAGGCCAGTGGCCATGTCCCAAGTATCAACTTAATTTTGTGCGGAAATCTTTGTTTGTTGGTTTTTTAGTTTTTTGTTTGTTGGTTTGGTTTGGTTTGTTTGTTGCTTTTGGGTTTTTTGAGACAGGGCTTCCCTGTTTTAGCCCTGGCTGTCCTGGACTCGCTATGTAGACCAGGCTGGCCTCGAACTCACAGGGATGGATCCACCTGCCTTGTGGTTCTCTGCTAGCCCAGCTGTGGGACTGGAGATCAAGGAGCCAGGACTCGCCTATCCAGCCTAAGGAAGGTCTAGTCCAAGTAAAGTGGGTTCCACATTTACAAAGTCAGTGCTTGCCAGAGTGACGCATCTGAAAGCAGAATCACATCTGGACAGCTGTGTGGTGGTCCTGTGCTTCTCCCGTAGCTCTGGTGTCTCATCCATGTGACCAACAGAGGATGACCAAAGGGAGAGAAGTGACTAACATGACCAAGTAGAGGGTAGGGGTCAGATTTCCTGGTGGCCCACAGGTCAGTGCAGACCGCCTCTGAGCTTAACTGCTAGCTGGACCCTAAGGAAGGAAACAAGAAAGAAATCTGTGTGGATCCCCTACTTTTCTTGACGGAGTCAACCTATAGTACCCACCAAAGGAACCAAAACTAGAACGTATGCATTCCAACTTCTGAAAGCCAACCGCTGCCCAGGCTCCTCTCCCACGCCAGCAGTAAGGGCAGGTTTATGGTTTGTGAAGCATCCCAGTTGACAGATTATTTCTCATCTGGCGATCTTCCCATTCACCCTCTGAGAGATAGTTCCCGTGTCCCTGTTCTAAGTCCCCGCCTCCTTGATTTGTCCAGCCTGACAATTGTATTGACAAGAATCGTGAGCAAGAATTGATACAAGATGTCGTTGGCTACTGTCGTGGCTTTTACCTGGAAAAATAATTCATAATTCATAAATTCAGACAGAACTTCATAGAGACTGAAAGGTGGACCTTGATTTTTATAAGCTTATTATTTAAGGGTCCTGGGACTAGTCCTCACAGAAGCCAGGACCCAGGCTCAAGGGGATGGCTAGTGGGCTCAGGCTCAGTTTCTGTGCCTGAGAATTCACCTCTGTAAACACAGGAAGGAGGGCAAGCTCCTGGTCTCTGTTAGAGACTATTTACGTAACACAACGAATACCCTAGTTCCGATTTACAGCATCTCCATATCAGCCCCAAAGAGGAAGGACCAGCTAAGCAGCAGAAGCATAGACTAGTATATGATGACCCAATCCAGTCAGTCTTCTTCCATCAACTTGAACCGGGAGCCATGTTACTGTATGTGCTAAGGAAGGAAAGAGAAAGCACACTGCAAGGAAGACACGAAGTGCTGCAAGTCAGAAGGAGAAATGCCAGGGGTGAAACTCTCACAGTCTGAAAAGCCCAAACTCTGAAATATATATATATATATATATATATATATATATATATATATATGAAAAAAAAGTGAGTAAATATATTGAAAAAGAAAAAAAAAAAAAAGAAAATAAATATACATTTCCAAAAATTGACAAATTTCTCAAGGCTACTAAATCCAGAAAAATTACATAATATTTTTTACAACTACCCATATTAATGGACTTTCTTAAGTACTTTAATAATAAATTTTTCCCATGTGTTTTGGCTAAATTTTTTTTTTTTTTTTTTTTTGAGACAGGGTAAGTAAGCTATTTAGTTCTTGCTGGCTTGGAACTCACTATGTAGACCAGGACCCAAACTCATAAAAATCCATCGGCCTCTGCCTCTCAAGCACCCTGCACCCAGATGGCTGCATATGCTTGTTTGCCACTATGAAATTATTTTATTTTTTTAGACCAGGCTGACCTTGAACTCACAGAAATCTGCCTGCTTCTGCCTCCTAAGTGTTGGAATCAAAGGCGTGTGCCCCCACGACCCCTGAAATGACTTTTTAAAATAGTTTCATTGAGACCTAATTTATATGCCACAAAATTGACCCATTTAAAATGTGCAATTCAGTAATTTTTAGTTTATTAGCAGAAAAGTGCAAATGTCACCAGAGTTAATTTTAGAATATTTTATCATCTACAACGGAATCCTATTATCTACACCCACATTACTATCACTTATTTGGCTTTTAGAGGATTCCATCTTCATATCCATTATTTAGAATGATATGCTTTCTTATGGTATGTTGTCAGATTTTGGAAGACCCACCAAGTTTCTTTCACAGGATTTCAAAAGTTTCCATGTGCAGTGATTAGTGGAAATGTTCTTTTTTAATTAGAAATGAAGAGAACTGTCTAGGAGCATGCAAATATTCTACTTGGGTGATGTCATATTAATCAAAACATCAAATTTTATTCTTAACAGCTGTTCACTGATCTGGATATAAATTTAACCTCAAAAGAGCAATATATAACATTTGAATCAAGTGATATATTCAAATTAGAATATAATCAGAATTAGAGGGTGTTAATCTGAGACTAAACAAAACTCTCTTGAAACAAGTAAGTCTGAATACTTAGCATATGAATGCCAAAGTCCATAGATATTTCTCTCTCCAAGAATCACAAGGCACATTCTTTATCTCAGGTGAAAGCCGAAGTAACCAACTAATGTATAGTACAGAAAGGAATGCACAGAAAAAAAACTAAATATGAAAGGTTGCATGCAACATGTGAGCCCCAGGATTCAGGCACTACTCACTGGTTTATTTTCATTTTCTCTGTTACAGGCTTTGTCAGCTCATAAGTGTGAATTATTTTTGTGTAATAAATGTAAGACATTTAAACATTTGCTCATTGTGGTTCTATGGCTCAGTCTTCTTTCTTTTATTTGTTTATTTATTTTGGATTAGTTTGCAACCCAAGACTCTCAGAAGACGCATGCAAAGAAAGAGGCGACTGTTGCTAACCACACACAGTATTAGTCTACAGAATCAGAAAGCCTTCTGCACAGGCGTCAGTGTTTCGCTGGGACACGTGGTGAGTCACACACCAACTGCAAACGAACAACTCGCAGAACACGGGGCTACCTGTGCCCTTTCTCTCTCTGCCTCTTGGCACCTGCCATAAAGGTGCCTTAGCAAACAAGTGTTGGCGTGACGTGTTCACCACCCAGGGGAGAACCACTCAACATTACCTAAAATTGTGTTGTGCTTGAATTTCAACAGCCCAAAACGATACCGAAAAGACACATCCGAGCCAGATTCACCACAAACCTGCTGAATGTGGAGGGAGTCCCGGACGGATACGAGGAATGAGAAATAAGAAACAAAGTTCAAGAATGTGGTTCACGTGCGCAGCCGAGAGGGAGACATGGGAAAAGAGGAGACAGCTGCCTGACTTGTGGAATTCAAAAATGTTAGATCAGAGGGTGATCCAAAGTGGCAAGCATGCTCAATTCCCCTTTCCTTATGACCCACATAACCTAGGCTAAGTGTGGTAAGAAAAACAGTAATAATAACGCATGCTCCGCTTACGGCACAGTCTTGCTGTACACTCGGGTTATCTCACGCTTGTGAGTCTCTCACTTCAGCAGGTGAGTGTACGATTACGGGTGTGTACCAACACATCTCGCCTCCACTTATTTTTTTATTATTACTATCCCTTATATGGATATCACGTGATGTTTATCACACATGTATTATGTGCTAGGTACACTTAGCTGACTATAGCAGTACACAAAACATCTCTCCCCTCGAGGACCTTACAGCCTAAAGGAACTTGAGGAAGTGGCAATCAAGTGAGGTAAGTAAGTATATAGGATGCTACATAACACTGTCTTTAGAAGAAAGTTAAGCACATGAAAATGGTAAGGAGTCGGGGTCTGGGTTAGTGAGTTGGTAGGTGACCAGAGTTTTCGAGGAAGAATTCACTGAGCTGGTGAAATCTGAATAAGGGCCTAAGGCTGGTGAGGTATGAAAACCATGCCAATATGTGAGTATCTAAATGCTGAATTACTGAGGGGCTTCCTGGTATGCTTAGCATGACAAACCTATCAGCGTGCCCAGGGCCACATAGGGCAGAAAGAGGAGGGAGGGATCTTACAGGCTGTTGTAGGGGGTCTAGGCTTTTAACTTCCCCTGGAAGATTTCATGCAAAGGATCAGTATAATCTGATTTTTCTCTCCCTGTCCCACCCGCCTCATTTTTTTGTCTTCCAGGCTCCCCCTATGGGATGTGCTGGAAGCAGGGAGGTGAATTAGGAAGCCATTGAAACAATCCAAGTAGAAGGTAGTGCTGGCTTAGGTCAGCCTGGGAACAAAAGAGCTCATTTTAAAAAGTGTTCATTTATGGTCATATGTTTAAAGGTGGCGGTTCTGAAACAGCCATATGTCACACCCCTGCATTTGGCCCAATCTATCACACCCACGTTGTGAATACTGAGTTTTCATTTCTCCTGATCAATTCCCCTGTCATGTCCACTTCAATAGCCTCAAGTGGTCAATTAAATTTCAATGAATTAAAAGAAAATTTAGTTTAAAAACTCAATTGGTTTTATTGGTTCTTTTGTTTTGTTCATTTTTGTTTTGTTTTGTTTTGTTGGCTCTGAAGTACATTTCCCAGGTGCTGTAGCCACAGGTAGTTAATGGCTATACTGCTTAGAGAGCAGACCTGGACCGTGTCCGTCAGTTCGGTCTATTAGACACTTAGTCTCAGAGAGAGCTGGGCCCAGAGAAAGGCAATGGAAAAAAATGGCAGGTGAAAGCTTGGTGCAGAAGTTGCACAAGATCACCCTGCTTATTTGTCAAGACTGTACAGCTTTTTAGTTCAGTTCAGTCTCCTTCAATTGGCTCACTTCTATTCTTTAACTTGATGATCATGATACATAAACAGTACAAACCGTGGAAACTGTACTTTAAAGCTGTAAAAAAAAAAAAAAAAAAAAAAAAAAAAAAAAAAACACCTATTTCCCTGATTATCAATATGTGATGGAATAAATACCTGGCAACACAGGCTGTCTCCCAATTAGGCACAAGTTTAGGATGGCCCTTGATCCCACCCAGCACTTGGAGATGGAGGTAGGACCATCGGGAGTTCAAGGCCAGCCAGAGCTATAGAAGCAAATCTCAAAACAAAGAAAGAACATGATAATGATACCTACAGCACATGGAGTTGCTAAGCTGTTTGGTAGGCTTGGTGTTTTCACTGTATTTTTATGTTACTTAACATTATTTTGTTATTGTTTAAACAGAGTCTCAAACATGCAGTGGGTCTCAAGTTGGGCCAGTCATTGGTTGGTTGGCCATTTCCTTAATCCCTGTTCCGTCTTACATCCCTGCACATCTTATAGGCAAGACACATTTTGGATCAAGGGTTTTGAGGGAAGGGTGGGGTTCCCCTCCTTCCACTGGAAGTTCTGCCTGGCTACAGGATGTGGTCACTTTAGTCTCAGTATCCCCTGCTGCTAGGAGTCATAGCTAGTGTCACCTTCATATCTTCCTAGGGGCCTCCTCCATCCGAGGTCTCCAGTTTGTCCTAGAGATGCCCTAACCCCACTTTCCTTTCTCTCTCCTAGAGCCCTTACCCCCATCCCTGGTCTCCTTGAACCTGATTCCGCAGCCCCCCCACCCGTCTTTCACCGAGTTCCCCCTCTCCCTCCACTTCGATGTCTATTTTGTTTCCCCTTCTTAGTGGGATTCAAGCATCCTCCCTTGAGCCCTCCTTAGTACTTAGTTTATTTGGGTCTGTGTGCTGTAGCTTGGTTATCCTGTACAATATAGCTAATATCCACTTATGAGGGAGAGACCCAACCCCTGACACTATTAATGATACTCTGCTATTCTTCCAGACAGGCACCGAGCATAACTGTCATCTGAGAGGCTTCATCAAGCACATAATAGAAACAGATGCTGAAGTCCAAGGCCAAACCTTAGGTGGGACTCAGGGAGCCTTGCGGAAGAGTTAAAAGAAGGACTGAGGAGCTAGAGGGACCAAGGACATACAGAGCCAACTAACCTGGGAACATGGGGGCTCACAGAGACTGAACCACCAAGCTAGCTGAGACTAAAAGCATACACCACCACACCTAGCTGAATTAGGATAGTCTCAATTTAGGACTGGCCTATTGGGATGTAACCCCAGAGTAAGTTGAGGCCTATCTGTACTATATACCAACCTTAAAAACAAAAGGCAAATATTAGCATAGGTGCACAAGTACGCTTAAAATTTTACATCTCAATGGTTATCCCATCCCTTGTATCCTCCCATTCTTCCCTCCCTCCCATTTTCCCCTCACTCCCCTCCCCTATGACTGTGCCTGAGGGGGACCTCCTCCCCCTTTATATGCTCATAGGGTATCAAGTCTCATCTTGGTAGCCTGCTATTTCTTATTTTACCTGTATCCTTCCACTCTGTCAGAAAATGTGTCACCATCAAACCAATTCCTGAAAACATTTGAGGAAAAAAATCCCTGTTCCCCTCCAACCACAAACCACTTTTCCAGAACTATTCAACGAATGAAGAGCAGTGGTTTCAAAAGCACTAATTGGTATTCAAGGGGGATTCCATAGAAAAACATCTCTTTACTAAAATCAATATTTTACTTTAAAATGTTCCCAAAGTAGAATTGAACTATGGAAATTACCTATTCCAGTGTGTATTTAAAGTATACGAGTTCCTTGGAATGTTTCCATGGAGATGGGCAGCAGAGTGATGCAATTGCTCTGGGGTGACTGATCAGAGGACACAGTGAGGGCTTTATCGGGGAGCAGAGGCCCCGTCCTGGTTCCTGGCGGAAGGCCTTAAAATCTGGGAATTTCGGAGGGAAAAAGCACCTGTTACTCATAAAGTAGTCCCTTTAACTCCACCTAAGGTAAAAGCTAATGGGGGAATTAAGGTGGGTCCCCTAGACAACGTCAGGTGGTGGACAGTCCTCAAAAAGGGCTGGCTTGAGGGAATCTCGAAAGAACTAGAGATTGGTCTCAGTAAAAACTCTTAAAACAGGATCCCACTGGCTAGCTCAGGGGACTGGTGTGGTGGTGTGGTGCGAGGTGAGAAGCAATTCCTCAAAGCTCTTTATGTCCCATGGCAACACACACACACACACACACACACACACACACACAGAGGCATGCATTTTTTTTCACTTTTATGTGTATTGGTGTTTTGCCTGTATAACTGTCTGTGTAAAGTGTTGGACGTTGGAGTTACAGACAGTTGTAAGCTGCCATGTGAATGCTGGTATTTGAACCCAGATCCTCTAGAAGAACAGCCCTGAGGCATGCAATTTTTTAATTTAAAAAAAGTATGCTGTAAAATGACTTAGCAGTTCAGAGCACTGGATGCTCTCCCAGAAGACCTAGGTTTGATTTCCAGTACCCGCGTGATAGCTCACAACCATCTGCATCCAGTTCCAGGGGATCGAATGCCTATTGTTGGCCTACAAGTAAGTCTATGTGAATAGATACATCTGCAGGCAAAATATCCTTTTCAAAATAAAATTTAAAAAACAAAACTATTGAAGGCAGAGCTTTGATGATGCTGAAGTTTGTACACACTGTGTATTATGAGGGTGTGGACTTGGTACTTGGCATCAAGTACCACCACCATCACCACCATCACCACCATCACCACATCATCACCATCACCACCATCACCACCATCACCATCATTACCGCCTTGCCCATGCATCTCTTCCCTCTGGCTCTTCTTGAGGTGCGTCCTTCGCTACAGTGCCTTACTGAGTTCCCCAGGCTATTCAAGCAAATATTCAGAACTGAGTCACAGTCAGCCAGGCAGCAGAAGAGGTTCCAGCCTGGGGCTTGCTGTTAGCAGTTGAAGTGGTTCCAGCCTTAAGGGACTGAGGATTTTAATTGGGAGATGTGGTACTAATTGCAGGTAGGTGGTATTAGCATCAGATTGTAGGCCACATATTTGGTATCCTCACATAACTGAAGTATAGCTTGGCATAGTCGGAAGTGCTGTGTGACTGGAGAAACAGTTTTCATTTGCTCTTTCTTAGGCTTTTTATTGCCTTCTCTAGGAATGGGAAACATGAGCTGCCCTGATTAGCAAATTCCACCACTCTAGGATTTAAAGACCTCTCAATTAAAAGCTATCACTGATTTTCGGGGTGTAGTAATTCATGTCTTTGACCCCAAGCTGATCTCTGTGAGTCTCGGGCCAATGTGTTCTACATAGTGAGTTCCAGGCCAGCTGGAGCTATATAGTGAGATACTATTGAAAGAAAGAAAGAAAGAAAGAAAGAAAGAAAGAAAGAAAGAAAGAAAGAAAGAAAGAAAGAAAGAA
>OU015752.1:3789076-3811446 GCA_907169655.1 Acomys percivali | reverse complement strand
GAAAGAAAGAAAGAAAGAAAGAAAGAAAGAAAGAAAGAAAGAAAGAAGAAATGAAGGAAAAAGAAAGAAAGGGAAAAAAGAAAAAGTTTTCATTTCATGAAGAACATGTTTTTGTCAACTCTTTGGCAAATCTCTAAACATTCTAAATTGTCACACTCCCCCCACAAAACAAACAAACAAACAAACAAAAACAACAACAACAACCAGACTAAATGGAGCTCTTCAGAAGGCAAAAGTGTGTGTGTGTGTGTGTGTGTGTGTGTGTGTTGGGCAGGGAGGCAGGTGGTGTATGTCTAAGGGTACTATGGCAGTAACATGCTGAGCAGTCTCCTCAAAGTGGCCATCTTAACACTCAATGAGTCAAACTTAAGCAAGACGTACCTCTGGCTACAACACTGCTGTCATAGGAACCTAGGACCTACCCAGAGTCAAACACTGACTGATTAGAACTGTTTCATTTCACTTTGGGAGGCAAAAAGGCAGGAGCTTCTGCATAAGTAGCCATAGTTCACTGGACCACAGCAGGCGGTTGTCTCGCCCTGCAGTGTACTCAATAAACATATCTCTTTATTGAGGGAGAGGCCTGACTACGTAGGACTATGGAATGTTTAAGGGGAAAACAAGCATGGTGATGGGGTGATACACAACCATGTTTTCCAGAATGCCTCAGACAAAACACAACATTAGTGAGCGTTACATTAAGAGGTAAGGTACTGACAACAAAGGGGCATGGGATGCTGGGTGCCTTCTATGAGTGAATACTTTCACCATCCACAACGCTGACCCACCATAAAAACAACATAATATATATGTGGTGTGTGTTTGTGTGTATAATACACGATATATATACATAATACATATACTATATATATATACATATACATTTTTTTTTAAGCACTGAGCATTTGTCCTAGAACACAGAACATAAGAGTCAGTCAACAAATGCCTATGAACAATGAATGAATTCTCTCTCCTTATTTTGGACACAAGCATAATATTTGTTTAAGAATTCCTTTGGTTTCAGTACTTCTAAAAACATAAGTTTGGTGAATACTGTCAACAGAGTATGTATATGCTTAGCCCTGTGTTTATGTGTGCACGCATGTGTGTTCAGACTTTTTTTTTAAAGAAATGAGTTTCAATTGTCAAATACTTGCAAGAAAACTGCATGCCTGGGAAAAGTAATACTAATTCTTTAAGAACATTTTTTTAGAAAGCAACTGGAAAAAATATTTCCCAATTAATTTTGTAAGCACAAAACTTTTCTGGTACCCAAACCAGATTAATACATTAAAAGAAAAGAAATTGTAGAACATGTATTATGTATTACAAAATTTGATATAGTGAAAATAATTAGCTAAGTGAATCCAGCTTCATATAAAATAAATAATTATAGTGTATGTTCTTGTAACCTCTTAGATAAAACACATACTTGTTGAAGTCTAACCCACATGAGTGGATTTGGATAAAGGGGCTTTAAAGGGTTAACTAAGACTAAATGAAGCTGTAAAGTTAGGTCCCCAATCCAATAGGACTCATGTCATCGTAAAATGAGTAAGACACACTTTGATCTTGGTGGGACACTTAGCATCCAAAATATAAACAAATAAATGTCATCATTTAAGTCACTTGGTCTGTGATATTTTGTCATATCTGCCAAACAAACTAATAATACTGTGTCATGAACAAATGGAGTTCCTCATATTAACATACATTGATTTAGAACTTAAAAATAAATTAATGTAATTCATCTACTGATTATTTGGAAAAAAACCCAAAATGCACATAATTAAGTATTGGACCAGTATAAAAAGTGTCTTTAAAATAGACAGACATTTTTGATAGGCTTGTCAAGTGTGAACATTATCAATAAGCACACAAATATTTTATATCTTCTTGAGTGGATTTCCAAAGATTGCTCATTCCATTTATACTGCTTAAATTATTAAGATAAAGTATTTCACGGTATTTAACTTTTACAATTTTAATGTCTTCATGGGTTGTGATACTGATTCTGACCATGTTTTCTAACTTTTCATTGGTTTGGCTAGAGGTCCATCAAGTTTAGTGATCATTCAAAGAGCCAGTATCTGGTTTCCTTTAATTTTTTTTTTCTTTTTTACAGTTTTCCAAAGATTTAACTTTATTCAATTGTGTATGCATATGTGTGTATATATATATATATATATATATATATATATATATATATACACACACATACATATTGCATGTACATAAGTGCTCACAAAGGCTATCAAAGGTTCACAAAGGGTATCAGAAGACCCGGGAGCTGATGTTACAGTCAGTTGTGAGTCACTGGATGTGGATTCGAACTCAGGCCCCCAGGAAGCATAGGAAGGGCTCGTAACTACTGAGCCATCTCTCCAATTCCACCTTCATTCTTCTATATTTTTTCCCTGTCTCTAATTTTTATTGACTTCTAATGTAAATGTTTCCAGCTGTACAGCTGTACTTTGGATTTTTTTTTTTCTTTACTCTTTTCTACCTTTTAAGGTTGCATCTTGGAAAGTGTTTAATCCGCTTCAAGAGTGGAAGAAACCAAGAAAATTGTAAGGCAGTTCAAACTGAGTAGGAAAGAACGTGAGGACTCAGGAAGCCCTCTGGAGCCATTGCTGGAGACTATCTCCAGATTCCCCAACAATCCCTACAGTGCTAAAGGATCAGTAATTTCCCTCCTTGGCCACATCTTCTCCATCTCTGCAATCTTAGTTTCTATCTGATGCCACGCATTCATTTCTGAACCATTTCAATCAGAAGGACTTGGGTTTGCCAACAGTCATAGCCTTCCAGGCCACGCTGATTTGAGATATTAAAAAAATGTAGATAGATAAAATTTTTTTCCTTTTAGGTCCCTTGTCTTGAACTTGTTCAAAATGGACTCACACTAAAAAAGAGAAAGGCTGAAACAATGCAATGTGTTGGCCAAACCAAGTCAGTTTTCTCTTAGGCACAATAGACTGTATTTTCTAGCATGGCTGTATCAAGGCGGGGCTCCACTACTGGTTCTGGTTAATGGGCAGACAAAAAGAAAGCAACACATACTTGGAACACAACCTCCAAGACAACCTCCATATTCTCTGTCTAATGTGGAGGTTGCTAAGGCCAAAGCAACCAGAACATGTCAACACATATTCCAGGAAGTTTAAAAAAAAATAGCCCTTTGTATTGTTAAGCTGCTGAAATGAAAGATTTTTATTACAGCAGAAATACTACTATTCTTAATTAATAACTAGCCAAAACCATACACAATCAAGTAAAAGTAGCAATGATGTTATTACATGCTTTGAACAAATAGAATTCTATTATCCAAAGGTAAATGTGTCAGCTATCTAAAAACAGTTAATATCCTCATCCTGTTTATTATGCTACATTTTATAGGAAAAAAAATCACAGCATGAAAGAGTAATATACAATAATTATGTTCTATATATTATTCTATACAATATAATGAATTTCAGGGACTTCTATTCTCTACTCTGCCGAATTAACTTTCGTGAGACTTCTTTAATGTGAGCAATCTGAAGGGTGCTAAATACTTATGCAACCGAGGGCGTGTCCCGGAAACATGGACTGAAAGAGCCTCAATAAAGACACCTGGACTGAAGTTCCACATCACCTGCATAGCACTCAGCAGGGTGCAGCTGCCATTTCTCCCCGACTTTCTCCCACAATTCCTCTGCTCACAGACTTCTGTTAAAATTTTGAGGCCTCTCCCATTCTGCCAATTACTTTCTCAGGGTGAATAAATGCTCAGAGCTTACTCAGTAGATGATCTACCAGCAGAGTGATTATAAAGAATAAAATTTTCATTTTTGACTGTCAGATTCACTAAGGACATTTTTATCAGTAATAAACATGAATATTGTTATTATAAATATTCAGTTGCAAATGTATCTGTGCATATTTGCAAATCTTTTCATTACTAACAGTCATTATTATTCTAAACACCTTATAGTACTGCATAATAATGACTTACTACCTAAAATGAAATTATGTTTCAAGAGCTAAGAATAAATTTGACAGATATAAACATTTCTATGTATCTCCATTTACTACCATGGCAACCAATTAAAGTAAGTGAGTATAATTAGTTGTTGATAAAGCACTAAGTTACTATTAATAGATACCTAGTGTTTAAAATTGCCTCTAATATAATTATCAGAAATGGTGACCTGCTTATTACCAGAACAGGGCAATTCATTTTCTAATACTAGTAATTATCTCATTTTTGCATTAGAGAGTGTTGTTGCTGCTGCTGCTGCTGCTGCTGCTGCTGCTGCTGCTGTTGTTGTTGTTACTTGTAGTGCTGTGCTAGTTATTAGTGTTACTTGTATTGCTGTCTTGGTTGAGTTACTTTTCTGTTGCTCTGATAAAATGCCACGACTGAAGGCAGCTCAAAGAACTTATTTTATCTTACAATACCAGAAGGATGTAACGCATCATGGAGGAGAAGGATGCTGGCCAGAGCAGGAAGTTAGCTGCTCACACTAGCACATGAGAAGCAGGGCAGGGCTATAAACCATCAAAGCCCACCTCCAGTGACACACTTCCCCCAGCAAGGCAGCCTCTCCACACAGCGCCACCAACTGGGGAAAAATATTCAAATATACAAACCTATGGAGGACATTTAAACAACACTGTCTTCTAAAAAAAATTAATAACTTGGCAGTGTCGTATGTTTGTAGCCCCAGATACTTAGATGGCTGAGAAGCAGGGTTCTTTGTGTCCAGAGATTCAAGGCCAGCATGGATAACACAGAGAAATCCTACAAATTATAAACAAACAAACATCTAGTCAATTCCTTGACCAAATCTTAAGAAATACTACATAGTCTTACTGTTATGAACTTTACCAGTATTAAGGATAGAACCTGGAGCTTTACACATACTAGGGAAGAGCTGTAGCCTTGAGCTATAGTCTCAGCTACTGATTCACTTTTTATTTTTAGATAGTGTCTCACTATGTAGCATAGACTAGCCTGGAACTTTCGATCATGCGGCCTCAGCCTCTCAAATAGCTAGGACTACAGCCTTCTTCCACAAGACATGGCCAAAAGCATAATCTGTAATAGTCATTATAATAATGTTCAAATGTTAAGGGTGTGCTCCTTAATTTTATAATGCTGAAAGAAAGTTCTAGAGATTTTTAGGAGTACAGAACTGGAGGAATAAACTATACTAGTCTCCTGGAAATTTCCCCAGAAATGGCACAAGAGGTTATTTGTGGGGATCTGTAGATCCCACTCAAAATATTGTCCCCCTCCAAAGCTCTGCATAATGTTTATTCACTAGAACTAAAACATCCACTCACGATGCAGATGGGGCACTAGGACCAAGCCCCAGGCTCTCCTCTGCAGATTGTCCTCAAGCCTGTTCTGGGTGGATATTTTGCAGTCACCACTGCTTCTCTTCTACCTGCCTCCCACCATGACTTCTTGAGTCTCCAAGAATGCTGAAGCTCAACTGATGTCATGCAGTCCAAAGTGGGGAAACCCACCACTAGGCCAACTCTCTGAATTTTATTTAATGCAGATGTACTTGCAAGTGAAAGAAAAAAAAGTCCAGTGTGTTTAGCAGAGCTCAGGGTACTAAGGTTGGAGTGCCTTGGGCTGTACTCCACATGGACTGCGGCGGGATTGTCTAGAATATATAGTATATAAAACTGGCAAACTATGATACCCTCAGTTATCTGCAGACCACATCATAAACATTTAGTAAGGTCTATTTATTTATTTAAAAGCAGAATCTCTTCCTGGAGTCCCAGTATACCTGAAACTCACTACGTAACCCAGACTTGACCTCAACCTCGAGCCATTACTACTGTCTCCACCAAACAAGTGCAGTGATTACAGGTGTCAGCCATCGCAGCTGGCATAGCTAGGTCTTTCTAAATGGATGAGGTTTATTATTTAAATACCATAAATGAAATGGTTCCTAGCTGTGAGTCAGACCTGGGCTTTTTTATTTAGGTAGCAGCTCAGTTCAGTCCTCACCCAGGGCCAGATGCAGCCAAAGATGCGAAGGAAGAGAAACTTGACTTCAGCATGTCGATTCTCAGAATAACCCATGCCTTTCATGCTGCAGGTCCGCATGAGCCACTCCTTATGTTCTTCAGTGCCCTCTGTGCTTAGCCCCTCCTCCCGCTACACAATTAGAATTTACCTGTCCTTAAAGTCATCCTAAACAACCAACGGATTCTAATGATCCTTCTTGGTAGCTTCATCCCTAGATTGAAAAGGATCTTTCAACCCCTGGGCCTTAAAAGATCTTGATGATGACTGAAGAAATGGTTGGAAGTGAACTCTTAAGGTCCACAGCATATTAGCAGTTGAACTTTCTACGTTGATGAGTCAGCCCTGAGGAAGAAAGGGCTTGTTGTGAGACCCCAGCTATCATCAGATGGGAGGCACTGATACGGAGCTGCAGAGAAGGATAAAGTAGTTGAAGTATTTGTGAATGACTCAGTGGGAGAAGGGATTCATCTTAGAACAGCCTGAAGGGTGAATACTTGAACATGGCCATAATTGAGGACATGCAACAGCAACAGGGATATAGGGGAAGGGCCTTTCAACCAGAGGGAGCTTGGACAAAGGTTGTGCTATAGAAATGGAGCAGCATGCTGGAAGGACAAGAGGGGCCATGTGGTCAGGGGAGAGTGTCTAAGAAGAGGCCTGGCAAGTTAGAAGAACACTGAGCTTAGACATGCGATACATTGAGAGTTTATGTGTAGCAGAATGTGCCTTAGAGGGTTTTAACTTGCTCTATCTCATTTTCAAAAGATGACTTATGCCCTGGCATCTCTTTAGAGTCTATAAATCTTCCACCATTTTAAGAAGACCATGTGCTGCAGTGTGGAGAATACATCACTGTTACGGAGAAAGAAGAGCTAGCAAGAATACCTGTTAAGATTCATAATCTACTGGAAGCAGCCAGCTCAGAGGCTGTGGGGGCACGGACAGGAATAGTGTGGATATTATAGTAAGTGGTGAACTTGTTGTATCACCTATCACTGGTGGTATTCCAGAAAAGGGAGGGAAAATCAGAAATGAAGCCAATGGATTATTCTTGGACTACCTAGGATTTCCAGGATCATGCTATGAAATACATCCCGAGGATTGATCTTATTTTATGTGAAAATCACTTTTTTTAACCTCTATTTGCCTCACCGTCTTCTAACTCTGAAGCAAAATGAAAAATACATGCCCTCAGAAATAGACAAAGTGGAATAGATGAATTTACTACCTCTGCTTGTTCATATGATCCAAATGTGATAGGGTATGTTGCCATAGAGAAGGTGTCTATTATGTGACATCCATTTTAGTTGCCTACCCGGGGTCAGAATGTGTTAAACCTTCTTTCATAATAAGTAAAAAGAGATACAAATCCTTGAAGATCAAGTGAGAGATTATGTGGGGAAAAGCATGAAGCAATATGTTCTATATGGAAATCCAAGTTGCACTTTACATGGAAGTCAGTTCAGAATGTGCAATGAAATATTTTCTACTGTGTTATTTGACTTTGAAAGGCTAGCTGCTGGCAAAGCTAGTATTTTGTGGAATGCCACATCTTCTGAACTTACCCAGATCATTCATAAAGACTGTTCAAGGCTATAAGGCAATATTGGCTAGAAAAGCATAGGGCACTATGCCCAGACAGCTTGTCAGTGGCTAAGACAAGACGAGGGCCTGATCCCAGCGCCCGCCAAACTACAGTATCTGTTTGGATATTGTCAGCAAGAGTTTTCTGATGAATTTGTTTATTTGTTTGTTTTAAAAAGAAAAGATCATTGCTTTTACTGTTTCAAGACTGAACTTTTCCCTATGTGGTTTTACAAGGAGAATCAAAAGACTAGAGAAACATACTTGAAAAAAAAAAGAAAGAAACAATAACACAAAGGGACAATCAGAACTACATTTAATTCTAAATTCTAGTGAGAACTCTCTAACTTGTACCTGTTTTAATTCAGAGCTTCCTGGAAACCTCATCATCAAAGAAACTTCAAAAGAAAACAGAATTTCTCTTCATTAAAATTGCGTAGTTTTATGTGTGTTTGTGTGTATTTAAAAGAGAACAAAACAAAACTAATGAGAAACAGATGAATGAACATGTGGTTTGACAAACATTCACAACAGAAGAGAGGCAAAGAGTTTTAGATCCCCATAATGCATATATGACATTTATCCCATAGCCTCTGCCTGACCCCCCCCATCTCAGTTTCAAATTCCAAAGTGATTTCCCAGTTGACCTATCTTCTAGAATTACATCCTGCAAAAAGATGTTTTCCTTCCATATGCTCAGTGAAATGTGGAGTTATGGCTTCCATATGAATGGAAGTCCTGACATACTCTCTAAGCAAACTCACAATCAGCATTCATATGTACACATATTACACACACACACACACACACACACACACACACACACACACACACACCCTGATTTTTTGTGCATTATAATATCTGGACATCGGAGCTTGCGAAAAGCCCCCTAGTCTCAATGTTTTTGTGGAACTGTGGAGCTGTTTCTTCTGTAGAGTTGTCAATATCCCTTATATAATGGATGGATTTGTCTGGTAAAGAAACCAGCAGGTTGGCAACCTGCCTATTATCTCTGCAGGCTACATAATCCTGGGTTTAAATGCCGTGGCCAGATTGTATCGTAGCTCAAACAGAGGTTAACCACAAAGGACTTTTCTGTAAGGTCCGAGTCTTTTTGTTTCCTGTTCAACACACTTTTGGGTCACAGTTCCAGTGACAAAACCAGAGAGCCACTAATGTCATTGAAGGAATCCTGTCTGAAGACGGTATCCTACTCTTAATGGACAGGTCTCCAAGCCACTAGCCAGCCTGGATTAAGCCATAGCTAAAAGCATGCATGCCCTGGGTGATATAGATAGGGTCTCAAATCTGCTTTCATTTGCTCTGCTCTCCCATCTGGCACCTCCTAGCCAATGCCCATCACACTTTACTGGTCCTCTACTTATTACTCCTACCTCTCCCTCACTACTTCACAGATGAATTATTGCACAATCTCCTGCCTGTTTTTCCTTGCCTCTTAAGTTCGTGGTGATTACTAATAGCAACCCATATCTTCAGCTGTATCATTTGCCTCCACTGGGGCTGCCTGGCTGGGTGCTGAGAGCCTAGGATTTGGACATCACAAAGGATAGAGATGTAATCGCAGCCTGAATTAGTCTAAGTGAGTTGTTCTACTCTGAAGTCCACTTAATAACCTGTAAATGTGTGAATCCTGACTCAGCGGTTGAGCAGCTTACATTAAGACTGTACAGATTAGATTCTAGAATGTTCCTAGTGCAGTCTCTTACATGTAGCAGTTGTTTTCTAAAGATTTATTTACTCTTATTTTATATGTATGAATGTTTTGGCTTGGATGTATATATGGGCACCACATTCATATAGGCACCCACAGAAGCTAGAAGTGAGCTTTGGATCCCCTGGAACTGGAGTTACAAATAATCATAAGCCACTGTGTGGGTGCTGGGAACCAAACGCAGGCCCTCTGGAAAGCAGCGTATGTTCTTATCTCCAGCCCCTTGTAGCAGGTAAATGAATATAAATTATCTTCTGTTTCTTATTCACTGTCTTTTCTTCCTTCCTTCCTTCCTTCCTTCCTTGTTTTTTTTTTTTTGTTTTTTTTTTTTTTTTGAGGCAGGGTATCTCCATGTGTCCTGGAACTCACTCTGTAGACCAGGCTGGCCTTCAATTCAGAGATCACACTGCCCCTGCCTACCGAGTGTTGGGATTAGAAGTGTGCCACCTCTGCCCGGCTGTCATTTCCATTCTTTATTAACTTATTCCAGTCTTTAATTTAGTCAAACAAAACATTAGTGTCCAGGTCTCGGTCTCTAGGACAGTGGTCTTTAACCTTCCTAAAACACTGAGACCCTTTAAAATATTTCCTCTTGTTGTGGTGACCCCATCCATAAAATTATCTTTGTTGCTACTTCATAACTGTAATTTTGCTACTGTTAGGAATAGTAATGTAAATATTTTTGGAGGTAGGAAGTTTGCAAAAGGGGTCACAACCCCCAAGGTTGATAATCATGGCTCTATGATTTTCAGTCTAGTGAAACCAATAAAATGTGAAAATGACTGTGATATTAAAAGACCCAGGAGGGCAGGTACCATTAGAACTTTGCTCTGTAGTACTGGAAAACTTCAAAGACAAGGTTCTTCAAAGATGAAGGCAGGTTATATGGTAGACACGTGTTTAGTCCAAGGAGAGAAGGTTAAGATTTTCAAGGAAAATGATGTTTAAATTGTAAAAAGCTTTAAAAAACCATTGTACAAAAGTGACTTTATTTCTCACAGGTGACAGGATTAAAAAAAAAAATTAAGGACCTGATGAATAAAATTAAGATTCAGAGTAGAATGTGGGATAATAGGGATGACTTAGTAGGTAAGAGAGCCCCTGACTTTGGATACCCAGAACTCATATAAAATCCTGGGCATAGCCACTTGTGACTATCACTCCAGTGCTGGAGATAGGCATAGGGGTGGAAATGGGGGAGGAGGAGTGTCCACTGGGGGCTTTTGTGAACAAAAATGGAAACAACAACAAACGAACAAGAGCCAACAGTGAGTCCCAGATCTAGTGAGAAGCCTGTCTCAAGGGAATAGAGCGGAGAGCAGTAGAGGACACCTGACTTCTTACTATGACCTCTGCATATGCGTACATGGGTGCACATACATGTCACACACACACACACACACACACACACACACACACACACACACACGTCATGCACAATGGAAAATATTTCACTATAGGACCTGAGTATCTTCCTATATCCCTCCCAAATCTTACTTTTTAATTCACTAGGAGTTTTGAGGCAGCTGAGAAAAGACAGTAGCCAAAGTCCCTTGAACTCAGCCAAGGTTCCTTCCTGGACAAACAGAAAACGTTTCCAAGCAACAGCACAGAGTTCTTGAAAGCCGCACTTCTCAGTAGCTGTTTTCCAGGACTGACAGAGATCATGTCTCTGTGCAGAACCAGGGAAAGGTCATAATTCACACTTCAATAATATTTCCTCTATTAAAAAGACAAGAAAATCCTAGAAATGGAAAGATAAGGAAAAAAAGAAGAAAGCCACTGATAGTACCAAAAGCTAGTGAGTTGTGGAGAGGTGGGGAAGGGGGAGCTGGGAAGGGCTGGGAAGCTAAGCAACACTGTAGGAATATATGCATTAACACTATACAAGACACTGTGTGCATGCGATAGCACTGACTACTCACATTATCTGTCAACCAGGTAGACTTCTTCCAAGTTGAATTCATGACTTGCTTGGTTTAAGATTTAAAAAAAAAAAAAAAAAAAAAAAAAGCATGTCTGCATGAGTTCGAGTCCACCAAAAGCATGGGGTTCCCCAAAACTGGAGTGACAGGCAGTTAGCCACCAGTGGCTGCTGGCAACCAAATCTAGCTTCTTTGCAAGAGAAATAAGATCTGTTAAGCACTAAGCTATCTCTCCAGAAAGCCTGTATGTGTTCCTTTAATTGATAGGCCTCAGTGCTTTTGCCATGTCCGTAATAGATGGTTACAGTTGAAATGAATCTGAAGTTTGGTCCATTAAGTCAACTCTGACTGTGATGGCTCCATGGGAGATAAGAACATTGCACTGCATAGGACTGATGAGATAACTTGACCTTATTGGCTTAGGTTTGATGGAGATCCTCATTTATTCACCATGTTAGCATTGAGCAATTTCCTTTCTTGCGCTTTCACTTATTCATTGAACAAATAAATCCTGTTCCCAGGGCCATGGCTCTGGCTGAGGCTCACACTCAACAAAGGGCAGTGCGTACTCTTACTCAATCTTGGCACTGTGCCCTTTATCCTTTTGTTCTGCCTCCTGAAATGCCCAAGGACAATAGAACCTTGCCTTCAGTTCTCAAGGCAAGCCAACCTGTCTTTTCTCCCAAGATTGATGCAACATTGGATTACTGCATAAAGCTCCAGATGCTAACTCCTCAGGAAGTGCTGATGAGGTTTGGTTGAAGCTAACAAAGGAAGTTTCAAGGAAATATGGTCGACGTTGCTCAACAGTACTTAATACCAGTGCTTGCCACCATTCAAGTCTTAACAGGTGAAATGGTTGGTTACTGCTGCAGTAGCAGCAAAGATTTTAAAAATGGGTAATGACAGATACACAGTCCTCTATTAAAGGACTATGGCGAACACTTGTCTTAGATCAAGCAAGATCTCTCCCCCCATAAAATACCTGGCTAATTAAGGGTTAAATTTTATGGCTGGCAGCCCTGGGGCAAACAGCTGCCAGCAATTACCCACACACACACCCTCCCCCCTCTCTCCTCCCCCACCCCAGCCATTCTCTGCAAACCCCACTGCCTCTCTAGGGCTCACTGCCAGCAGGACTTTTATTCCTATGGCTATTGGGCCATAAATCTCCGCAGGAAGCAGAAGCTAAGCTTGAGCAGATGAGGTACTTCAGAACATAAGCAGAGAGAAATGCAGCGGCAGGCAGGCGGCTTCCTATTAGCTAATGACAGACTTCGCTGCTGATCTGCAAGCCTTGAGGTGCTTCTCCACCTTGGGCAGCTCAGGACCTGGGGTGGGGGTGGGGGTGGGGTACAGCAGAGCTGGTTCTGAGTGCAGAGTTCACCACACACAGGGATGTGGGATCCCTGAGCTAGAGGAGCCACTAGGGATGCACATAATATTTCTATGATAAATTTCCTCTATTGGGGATTTCTGTCCTGCTTAAGTATCACCGTTGCTTCATCACTGAGCTTCCCGAGGCCCTGGGAATTTGGAGTGTGCGGTGGGGGGGGGTGTGGGGGGGGAGGGAGGTGGGGGGGGGTTGGGAGGACAAATGAATGGAGGAAAAGAGAAAGGTAAGGGAGCTAAATTTAGTAGGGATGGGGGTGGTGCTGGAGAAAACAGCTTTTGCTCCTTCTTCCGGGTTATACTGTTGAGCCCTCAGGGCAGAGCCCAAGATGCCTGTCTATTCCCGCTCTTCTCCCAAACCTTGCATAGCACCTGGCACAAGGAAGTGCTGGGTAGCAATGGGGTGAGGGATCTGAATTAATCTGCAAGATCTCCCTCTCCTCCTTAAGGCTAGGAACGTGTTTAAGAGAAGGACAGAGATCCTCAGACTCTGGGCAGAAACACCCTGTCCTAGGACTGATGGCTTGGGCTGGTAGGCCTCCTGGTCTGAAGCTTCTGGTGGTAAACGGTGTCTACTCACAATCAAATTTGACCACTGACTTGTTGACAAATGACTGCACCGTGCCAATTTGTTTTCTATCTTTGGTTACGCAGTAAGTAGCCCTGGCTTGTCCAAACCTAAAAACAAGTAGCATGCACACATTAAAGGTCTTCAAAAATCTGGGGCAGACAGCTTCTGATTCATTCTCCAGAAGTCTCTGCCAGAAGTGGCAGCCAGGGTGCGACCCATGGGCTTGTTGGCTTTCCCTCTAGCACTGAAAGAAACCTGAATGCCAGGGAGCCTGGTGGGACAATGGAGCCAACGTCTTCTGCTCTTCAAAGAGCCGGCGGCCTCACACTTTCCTCCAGGGCATGTAGTCCTGGCACATCTATGGCCTGAAATGGAAGAGCACCTGGAGACACTTTTATATGATCCTTTTATGAGGGCTGAGTGTACTTTGTTTCCCCCATTTAAAGCCCATACCTTTGAAAGCCAGCTTTCTGAAGTAATGGTCACAGCTTTGAGCGTGGTAAAAAGCAGTTAGCTTGCAAAGATAGATGGATAAAAGAGTGGAAAGTGCTCTGAATGAATAGTTTATGTACTCCGAGTGGTTTAATTACCAATGTGCTGGCTTCGGAAGAAAGAGAATGGGGCTCCAAATCAGCAAGTGGCCAATAAACATGGGAACTGTAAAATGCTCAGCTGAAAGCTGAGAGAGATTATAATTTGATTATGAATCTTTAAGAAGATTCATTCACAAAATAAAGGAAACCATCAGCGTTTGTTCTGCATGGGCAATGAAACAAGGAAGCACAATCAGGCCTTCCCATTGCACGCAAATGTGGGGCTGCTGCGCGAGGCGCTCTGTTTTCCCTGGCCCGCTAAAGAGAAATACAGTACATCAGGAAGCTTTACTAACAGCAATTCATTTCCTCACAGTTCTGGAGGCAGCAAGTGCCAGAAGCTTTGGCTGTTTGATGTTTCTTTACTTGGATTGTCAATGGCTGAGCCTTCATATCACAGCAGGGTAACACCTGCTGGCCTATACACATCTGCCATTATCTCACTCCAATATATCAATCTAACTCATTTGTTTTGTTTTGTTTTGTTTTGTTTTTCAAGACAGGGTTTCTCTGTGTAGCCTTGGCTGTCCTAGACTCACTTCGTAGACCAGGCTGGCCTCGAACCCACAGCTATGTGCCTGCCTCGGCCTCCATATACCACCATGCCAGGCTTACCCTCTAACTGTTGAACTTCCTGCCATAGGCTTACCCTTAACAAACCTTATCTCCTGACACATTTACATTTTATAGAATTAGGTTTGTAACATGAATTGGGGGAGGGGATTACACAGTTTACTCTCTAAAAGTTTCTCCACTGAGGTGATCTTTTCTAAGGAGAGAGGAAAGTATTTCCCACCGCTGTGGTCTTACAAACAACAGAAAAGCTGCACTTTCAGTGTCTGAAGCGTCATGAGCCTCCAAGGCAGCAATTTCACCCTGAGGGTTGGACAACCGTTTCCCAGGAGTCACATATCAGATACTCTGCATATCGGATATTTACATTACGGTTTGTAACAGGAGCAAACTTAACATTTATGAAGCAGCAGCAAAAACAATTGTATGGTTGGAGGTTCCCACAGAATGAGGAATTGTAATAAAGGGTCTTAGCAATAGGAAAACTGAGAACCATTGGTCTAAAGTAAAGCTCCCAGCCTCTGATCTATCTCTGACACATATCAGCTTACTTGTTAATTGACCACATGCCATAGCAATGATTTAAAAAAAAAAAAAAAAACTATTACAAGGGAAGGAATGCAGTCATTAAGATTCCAGTTCCAGACAGTACCTAATAGGAAGGTGAAGATGTGAGCTGAGGCGGAATTTTTTTTGGTTTTGTTTTGTTTTATTTTATTTATTTATTTATTTATTTATTTATTTATTTATTTATTGAGCCTGAACTTTAAAACACTTTGGAGGCGCAGCGTGCAGCACTTATGACGCAGGACTCTGTCTTAGCTGAGTTAGTTTTGTGAAGACTGGAATTTGCAAAAGAGAAGAAGTAAAGGGCTCAAAATTAATTGATAAGCTGGAGAAATGGCTCAGCGGTTAAGAGCACATATTGTGCTCGTAGAGGACCCAAGTTCAATTCCCAGCTCCCACAACAGACTGCTCACAACTGCCTGGAGCATCAATTTAGAGAGTTAATACCTCCCTCGCCTCCTTGGGCACATTCATAGACACACATACACACACACACATAAATAAATAATCCATTTTTAAAAAATTAGGTGACATCATCACTTCTGAGCCTTTGAAGTATGCCCAAGTATCTTCTCTGCACGGAAATGTCATGGGTTCCATGATCTACATGTGTCATTAACATGATCACCTGCTAGAAAAAAATTGAGGGGGGGTAGAAAAAATGAAAATGATATGAGACTCCTGTGGACAATGAGTTTGTCAGAAATATTTTCTCAACTGTCCTGCTGTCTTTAAACGGATACCAAGGCTCAGGAACAAAGAGAATCTGTTCTAGGTATTGGGTTCATAAGACTTGACATTGTAATTCACAACTTCTGAGGCTGAGCCCAGCGCTCTCCCCGTTCCACCGCAGTTGACTCAAATCTTTCTAGAACATTCCTCACCCTGCAGCTAGAGACGTTTCTGCCCAAGCATCTGCTCATGTAGCCCTCTACAATTCTTTTAGTGTCTCTGTGGCTCTTAGATACAGAGAGAGGCAACGTCTCAAGCCACTCCAGAAGCCTTCTTGTCTGGGATAGCTGCACTTGACCTGCATGTGCCCCGCCTGTCTACCTGGCTCCCTTTGTGGGCTCCTTCTAGGCCCATGTCCTTATTAGGCACCTTCTCCTGTAAAGTTTCCACACAGACCAGGCTTCCCCTGGGATATACTTCCTCTAGGCTTTTCTTCCTTTCCTATTTATGCTTTGGTAGCCAACACCCATCAGTTCTCAGGTTCACTGTCCCAAGTGTAGAGAAGGTGTCCCTGCTTTGTGGGATCAATGTACATGCTTCATTATGCATTCTCATATGGCCCATCCCCGCCTTCATCAGGACACATACTACATCTCACACTTTCTTGTGTGATGAAAATGTGTCATTTCAGTTATCCACAAGCCTCATGAGGGCCCAGTTTTACTCATCTGGTATCTACCAACACCCAACATAGTGCTGCAACATGGTCTGCACCCAATCAATCAATCAATCAATCAATCTTCCAGTATGGATGATTAGATTAAGGAAATGAGGGTACTTGCATAAATATCATCTCTTTCTATTATTCAACTGCTGGAATGGGGAAACCAGTTTAGGAGCAGCAGAGGAAATAAATCTCCAATCAGACTAATTGCTCCTTCCGGTGAAAGCTTGCAGGGCTATTTGTTATGTCATGTTGATTTACCACACAGTCAAATCAGGATCATCCTACCATCTTTGCCTGAGTAAGAGCTGTATTTTATTCATCATTATGTCTACTGTGTGCCCTCACAGGGCAGGTATTTTCACACTTACTGAAAAGTAACAGGCGAAAGGACTTCTCAGCTCAGATGCCTAGAAATGTAGAACACAGGGAAATGGGTTAACTCTACGGACTAGGAAAACTTCCTCCAATGCTACAACAAAAGCAGAGCGAACAGAAGTAGAAGTGAGGCTAGAGGAAGAAGACAAGAAATGGGAAGAGGAATGTCTATACGAGACACTCACAGTAGGCCCACACTCATCCCTTTCTGGGCGAGGAACTGAAGTAGGGGATAGTGCAGAAGAAAGAATGAAATGGAGACTGGAATGTGTGGCTCATGACTGCAATTCTAGCCCTTGGGACAATGAAGCCAGAGGACCACTGTGAGTTTGATGCCAGCCCAGGCTGAGATTGAGAACAGCCTGGCCTACCAAGTGAGACCCTATCTCAAATAAATAAAGTGATCTGGAAGAAAGGCGAGATGATTTAAGAAAGGCGATTTTTGTAAGCATGCCAGAATGTTCATTAAAAGTACACAGGAAGTCATAAAAGTAAGTGCCAAGCGCTGAGAACTGACTTGACATAAATATATTTATTGGAATTCCTCCAAGAGTGCTTTCCTACTTAAACCCAGAACTTGAAGAATGGGCAGAGGCCTGTGTCAGTATATCTAAATTAGAAGTCCAGGGTTGGGAAGGAGCCCAGTGGTACTGAGAGGTGGCAGATCATCTAGGCAACATGGGAAGACTCCAGTTTTGGGGAACTTGGTGATGGATGAGAGTCAGAACATGATCCCAGAGAATTCTACATGCGCCTATCAAGTGCTTTAGCACTCAGAAACCCTCCTGGGGTTTGGGTACAGACTTGAATGTCATCATATGATGGAGCAGCTGGGATGTCCCAGCTTACTGGTAGATAGATGCCTTATTCATGTCAGTCCACTCACTGGTTGTATTGGTTAGCTGGGAGGTGACCAGCCTGAAGCCAGGGTCCCACCCACATGGGAAAATTTAGGGATAACCCCCTCAAGGGTCACTGTCTTGAAGTAATAAGACCACGGACTAGCTTTCAATATGGGAACTAGTGCAAGAACCCAAGAAAAAAATGAAATCACAAGCCACATGTTAAAGTCACAGTAGAAAGATCCAAGTGGATACAGGAAGCATGTGATATGGTCGAATAGTACATAGCAGGTATTAAGAATAAGTAAAGATGATTGATGCTTCTGGAACTCACCATAGGAAGATGGAAGTTTCCCTCCCAACCCAATCACACACAGCTACACACACATACATGTACACACACACACACACACACACATCCAAGTCATTTTCCTACTGTAAGACAGAATAAAAAGATATAAGACCCTTTGGGAAAATATACTAGGGCAGTAATTTTAAGGCCCGTTGTGTTATGAAATGAAGAGATAAAATGAGAACATAAAGAGATTTGCAATAAAATGGAAAAAACCCACCACACAAACCAAAGAAGGAAAAACTTCTGAGGACACTGCTCTTCTGAGCGGCACCTTGAACCAGAGATCACTTTGGCCTTGAGCCTTTATGCCCAGCATACAGCAGGGAAATTAATAACAGCTACAAATTCACCTCCTTTCCTTTATGTGTCACCCACCCAGCTCAAGGAGAACGGTTAGCTCTCCAGTGTACACAGTCATATGCTAGAGATCAGACATTCCAATATGTTCAGTTAAAAATGTCTTCCTCATACAAGAATCAGCCTGTTGGACCAAGATGGCTCAGAGGGCTTGATGCTTGCCCTAATAACAGATAAATATTCCAAGAAGAATAGCCTGTGCTTCTGTCCTTCCCACCGGGCACCCTTTCCAAACTGCTTCACATGCTTTTGCTGATGGGGCAAGTAAAGAAAAGACCTCCTCTGGTCCTAACCCGTAGCCAAGGGATTTAGTTTGCTGGGAATAGGATGGAATGGGACGTAGCTAGAGCAGAGTGAATCTAGTTAAAGAACAAACCAAACCCACTTCCAAAGCAATAATAAAATATAGTATAATGCATTAAACTCCTGTATCCTTATATTGACTTGTATCTAACCCAGTCTTACTTCAAAATTCTCTGAGAAGTAATACTTTGTAATTCACATTCTCTAGGCCTTCCCCCATGCAGATTTGTGTGTGTGTGTGTGTGTGTGTGTGTGTGTGTGTGTTGGTGTCTATGGTGTACACATATGCAGATATCCAGGCCCATGCATGCCCATGGAGGCCAAGGAAAGCTGTCAAGTGTCCTATTCTGTCACTCTTTGCTCTATTGTTTTCTTGAGATGCAGTCTGTCACATACCTGGAGCTGGGCTGGCAGCCACCAAGCCTCAGTGATTTCCCTGCTCTCCTCCCTCCCAGCACTGAGGTAGCAGGTACAAGTGGCCATGCCTGACTTCTAATGTGGGTGCCGCAGATCTGAACTCGGTCAGGTCCTGATGATTATGTAACAAAGACCCTTATTCATTGAGCCATCTGTCTAGCTACCCAGTGTATCTTTAAAGTTGTTGATATGTATCTGCCTCCATTAATAATGCATAGTATTATTTCCTCAAATGTACTTAAATGTATCCTCAGAATAGAAGTAGTTATTCTATAATTTAATTTTCTATACGACATTGTGTTTTTGAGTTTCTTTTTTAATTGATGATGATGATGGTGGTGGTGGTGGTGGTGGTGGTAGTGATGGTGAGGAGGAGGATATTTTAAATGAATCATCTTACCATGCATCCCTGGGTAGTCTTAAACTCACTACGAAGTCTAGACTACCTTACACCTTAAGTCCAAACTACCCTTAAGCCCATGATTAGCCTGCATCCGCCTTCTGAATGATGGAATTACTAGCACTCACAGCCTTGCATGGCCATGACATTTACTCATTTTGATAGTTGTAGCTCATGTTTATTCAGTCTATCTGCAATATATTATTTACTGAGTAAATATGCCCATCTTTTCCTATTGATGAACATTGTGTCTAATTAGTTCTTTTATAAACACTACTTAAACATTCTATAGCATCATGTGTATATGCAAACTTCCTTAAGGGCACAGGCCTGAAAGTTGGTTGGCCCTATTAGGCTACTAAAGACATCTTAAACCTAACCATTAATTCCAAAAAGGTAGGCATTTGTCTACCACAGAATCATTATTCTTGCAACATTGCCTGGAATAAAAGTATCTCAATATTATTTGTTGAGCAAAGAATGAACAAACGCTTGACTTCTGATCATCTAAGCCAGAAGAGGACTCCTTTGGTTTGCTTCTCTCTGGCCCAATATATCTCTGCTACTCTAGTATTAGCCCAAGTCTGGATATGAGAATGATACATAATGCTGCTAGGCCAGGACTACGAAGATCTCCATGGAAGGCTCCAAGAACTTTTCCCTTTCGCTGATTTCTTGTCAATAAGGACTTTGGAAGCTACGCACGGTTACTTCTTGGAGTCACATGAATAAGGGATCCTGGCCCTTCAATCACAGAGACAGCATCCGTCTGCTTCTTGAAAAACACACATTTTGGGATACACAGGAGTTACAGGCAAGCTATTATGCTAAGTCACTGACAATTAGGGGTTTGTCTGCTGTAGAGTACCCTAATAGAGAGACAAAGGCTACTTTGTTTATGATCGTCTCCTTAATGTTTGGCAATTTGAAGTTGAAACATAGATGTTGAAGAGAAGGGGAAACAGGAAGGAGAAAGTGGAGAAACAGCGTCTGAAGAGCTCTGAAGTCATCTTGCCATGGATTTAACTTCTTTGCCCAAACTATCTCCACTCTGCTCCCCACACCTCCCCTGCTCTGTGTATGTGAACACGGAACAAGAAATCTTTCTTAGATAGCTGTGAAGGGCAGCTCAGGGAAACCTTAGTATTGGTAAGCTTACTTTTAACAATTAAATAATCAATTTATTTTATTAAACTGGGACTTGAACAATTCCCAAATAGAATCATATCAATGAATTTGGTCCTTAATAACATCTGCATGTTCAGTCTTGTCACAGAAACCTGTGACTCTGACTTGCTGGTGTTGTTTTGACTGAGCCATTTAGAAAATAAGGATAGTATATACACACTATATTATATATTGTATATGCATAATATAAAGAGGCAAGAGAAAGCAAATTTATGGAGAAACTTGGGGTGCACACCATATCCTCTTACTTCTTGGGCCCATAGAGAGCTTCCTGTTCAGGCCCCTCCTAGTCTAGTCAGCAGACATGCACGCCATTTCTTCATAGAGGTACTAAAAAGCCTCTCCAAGGCCCTTTAGATTGATTGCTGTCCCCTGTACTTGATTTGTATGAGAAGACATAGACTTTTGATATGTTAATTCACTGAGACTCTAGGGGTGATAAACTACAGCTGAATGGCCTAGCCTTCCCTCAGTGAAAAGAGTTGCTGAGGAAGCAATCTATACATAAAGAGACCCGTCCGCTCCCTAGACACCCTGAAGACTTTTCCATCCACTGACGTCATAGTCCTGGGATAAAAGGATTAAACTATGTTTTTCAGTCACAAGAAATGAAGAAAACTCACAAGGTGTATAAAGGGCATTGATGGTGCCAAGTTACATGTTGGAACCGGTACATGAAATCCCAGTGGAATCCACACCTCATTCTGTGACCTGTGGCCACAGAGATGTAATCTTCACAGTGGTTCCTTTTCCTGTACTCAAATTCCACTCAGCTTAACTAGAAAGCTGGCCCATCAAGCAAAGGCAGGCACAGGACTCCGAGTTGTTTGCTTGGAAATGTGTTACTACAACAAGAATATGTTGTTCTGTGATGTCCTCCCATTGTCTTGAAAACCTGTACATTTTGGTTCAGTATCTTTTCCTCCTCCACAGTATTGATGGCTTTGTTGTTATTTGTTGAGTTATAACCTCATTTAAAAAGAATTTCTTACAACACCTTCTCAGGATAACTCCCTTCCCTTATAGTTTTTCTTCAACTGATGTAAAAATATAAAACTCAGGAATGTCAAATGCAACCTGTCACAGACTCTGGGAAATCTACTGTGTTACACTGTTGAAGACCAGCTCCAACAGTGCACCCAGCAATCCAAGGAGGAAATGGACCTAGACAGCCTGAATCTGGTCACCTGACTATCTGCATTCCATCTAAAGTGTGTCTAGAAACTCTTTGCCTAAGTGGGAAAGAAGTCACAGCGTTGGCCTGTTATAGAACTGTAAGGTAAAGAAAAAACAGGCTCTCAATGGAAAGAATAGAAAACTCCATACAGGCAATGGAACAAGAATGGAAACATGTAGGCGCAAACCAAGTCATGGCTAAGTAGAAGCTACGTCTGCAATGGGGATGCTATTGTTTTCCAGACCCTGCAGGCAGTGAACAGCTCGTCCGGGTTCCCGAGGACGCTGTGAGTTTGTACGCAGTGGAAGCAATACGGCTTGGCCCAAGGTGAAAGCAGTCTTGGTGGGCTTTACCTCTAGAAGGAATGTGACTTGGTCCCTGGTGAAAGCAGTCTTGGCAGGCTTTTTTGAAACACCAAGGATACCCCACTGAGATAAACTTGTGATGGACTGAGAGGAGGGGTCCGGCTATTGTATTGCAAATCGACCATCAATGGGAGGAGGGAACCAGAGAGGAGACCAGGAGTGGAGGACCCACTGAAGAAAGAAAGAAAGAAAGAAAGAAAGAAAGAAAGAAAGAAAGAAAG
>OU015752.1:3771869-3786021 GCA_907169655.1 Acomys percivali | reverse complement strand
TGTGTGTGTGTGTGTGTGTGTGTGTGTGTGTGTGTGTGTGTGTGTGTATTCGTGTGTATGTGTGTGGGCACACATGTACGATTACACTCATGTGGAGATCAAAAAAAATCTGTGGGAGTTGATTCTCTTCTTCCTTCATGCACGTGGTCCAGAGAACTGACCTCAGAGCATCAAGCTCGGTAATAAGATGAGCCTTTCTGCAGGCCCCTCTCCTATAACTCTCTGTCAACTTCATAATGCTTTCCTCAATTTGTAATTTTGCTCATTTTATGGTTTGTCTCCTTCGATAGAACATAGGCGACAGGTGGAAATAACCGTATCTCTTTTACTAACCCTGATATACCAAAGCCATTTTGCTACCACAAAGAACAGAAGCACTCCTTGGATTTCCACGCAGCAAACTGCCTCTCCACTCAGTGAAACATGTCTCCTAGTGGTTTCCTCTTCCACAGAAAAGAGCTGCCCACAAAGGGGAGATTGCTCACTGGGTAGAGATACTTTCCCCACAGGTCCTGAGATGTGAGTTCTATCCCAGGGAACCACCTAAATGTTGAGGGAAAGAAGTAAACTTCAGAGCTGTTTTCTAACTTCTACACATGTGCATGCTATGTACATCATACATAAGCGCGCACACACACGTGTGGGCGCGCGCGCACACACACACACACACACACACACACACACACACACAAACACTCTGATGAGAATTTTTTAATTAATGAAAGGGACTTTGTGTAACCATTATATATTATGCCGAAGTCTGGTGCCCCACTAAAACCAGCACTTACATGATTTTAGTGTTGAAAAGCATACATACAGGCAAAACACTCAGATACATAATATAAAGTAAAATAAGTACATCCAAAAAACCTTTAAATGACCCCTTCCAATTTGCCACTCCTCATCAGTTGCCTAGTATCCAATTTGATCCCTTCTTTCACTCAGAAGTTACAAGGAGAGAGAATTAAAGTTGGGAAGCACACACACAACTTGACCAAGTAGCAACTACTGGGGTGGGAGCTTTGTGGCCTCCTGAGCATAACCCCAGGAAGCAATCCCCTCCCCCCAACCCAGGCTAAGCTCCCCAGGAGTCAGCAGATGAAGGACATGGTCTGTTCTCTACCTTCCCCAGGATCAGGGACAGTGAGCTCCAATTTCCAACTGCGCTGCCTTCTCTCTGTCTAACTCCATGGGCACAGGGGAAGAGCCACAAGAAGTCGTTTTCCTCCACTGGTGACTGAACAGATTAGGGGGTGCTCACTGAGTGCACGAACTGAGGGTAGATACAACACAGGAGAGGAAAGGTTTAGCGATATTCCTGGAGGCAGGTGGGTGAGATCAGCAGCTGCTGTGGATGTCATTTCCATGAAGGTTGAACATGCAAAACATATTTCAAACAAGCACCATTTGAAAGCTAACAGGTTAATTTAATTTACATTTAAAACTATTTCTAAGGGAAAACAAGATTAAACTGTAATTGACATTTTAGAGATAGGAACCAAATTAAAGCATGGTGTTAGTGGTGAATCTAAATTGTGGGCTGTGGGAACGTGAAATTTCACCATCAGGTCGATATAGATAATGAGGACAGATAACGGAGACACTGTTCCCCAGTTCTCTTTAGAAAACTGAAAGTGAGTGCCATGCCCATGCCCGTGACTTAGAAGGTTAATATTCAAAGGCATCTCAGAGCACAGACTGGTCTGGCAGAAGCTGTAGAATTCCTCTTTTGACTTTCCCTTTGTGTAAAATGGAAAGCACAGTGGGAAGCGAGCAGGAGTATTGCTGTAGCCCTTTGCTCAGGGATATTTTATGGGAGATTCCAGAAGCAAGTGTGAAGTGTTTTCCTTTGCTAAAGCAAGAATCAGCACTTCTCCAAATTGAAAGTGTTTTTACTAGGAAATTTTAATGTTTAATGTTTTCTTTTTTAAAAATATATTTTATTAATTTTATTAATTAATATTACATCTCAATTGTTATCCCATCCCTTGTATCTTCCCATTCCTCCCTCCCTCCCATTTTCCCCTTACTCCCCTCCCTATGACTGTGACTAAGGACGACCTCCTCCCCCTGTATATGCTCATAGGGTATCAAGTCTCTTTTGGTAGCCTGCTATCCTTCCTCTGAGTGCCACCAGGCCTCCTCATCCAGGGGACGTGGTCAAATATGGTGCACCAGAGTTCATTTTCAATGTGTAAACATGAAATGAGTTTTGCAAAACCCTTCAAAAATGGTAACAAAGTATTAATCCATATAACAATGAAAATTCACATTGTAGACGTTTCAAAGAAATTATGGCTTACTTTGTGAAAAGTAGCAATATTGAAACTTAAAAATTTCCATTGCTTAGCTTTCAAATAGGCTCCAATGTATCTTAATGAGCTCCTGTGTGTGTGTGTGTGTGTGTGTGTGTGTGTGTGTGTGTGTGTGTGTCCTCTCGCACATGCATGTGTGAAAATATTTTGTTCAATTTACATTTTTCTATTTTCAGTGCAAGGTTTTGAAATTTGTACCTGTCCTATTTGAAATATCTAACTAGGTCTCATCTTACAAGTATCAGAACACAGGCTGCCCCTGTAGAAGGGATCAGTCACTCCACAGAACCCATCTAGTGCCTTCTATAAAGTGCTAAGATCCGAGAATATAGCAGCCCTAAGGCAGGGCGGGACAATTATATCTAGTACCTTCACTAATCTAAACTCAGCGTTTCTTCCCTCTGACGTCTGGCGGTGTGAGGAATTTGTTTATTCCGTGATTGTTGCTGGAGCTCCTTTCCTCAAGAGGCCAGCATCATCAAAGGTCCTGAAGACCTGGAATCTGTCTTAATGCATATCTCTACCCAACCTGGAAAGGGTCTTTGCTGTTTAAAATAGCATGCCATAGAATTCAAACTTTAAACAACTGTAAAGAAAGGCGTTGTTCCATTTTACAGAAGAGACAGCCAGGTGTGTGTGTGTGTGTGTGTGTGTGTGTGTGTGTGTTGGAGATTGTAGAGCCATCATCTGTTCATCCAGTACAATGATGTCAGCGTCCCCATTTATAATCTGTGTTCAGAACAAGCCAGATGAGACTGGAAAGGTGGTGAGGCAAATCGTTTCCAGAAGCTATGGTTCTAGGTGTTATGCAGTAGGCCTATGTCCTCCTGTGTTCTCACTGAAGGAAACTATGTAACATAGAGAATGAGAGCAGACAACTCCACTGTATATGTACCTCAGACGTTTGAAGATCCTACAAAGGGAACATACGCTAGCAGGTGGGTTAGAGTATGGTGCCCCAACTTAAAAGCAATAGTAAAATGGAATTTTTCAATTTTACTTTTTCTCCATTTCTACCTAATTGAACTTGAGAACTTGAAGTGGAAGAGAGGAACTGCAGAAGGGAAGAAAGAAGGAGGAAGAAAGGAAGGGTGAGAAGGAGGGAGGGAGGGAGAAAGAGGGAAAGAGAGACAGAGACAGAGATATATATAGAGAGAGACAGACAGAGAGAGACAGGGAGACTGAGAGAGACAGACAGACACACACATACACACACACACACACACACACACAGAGAGAGAGAGAGAGAGAGAGAGAGAGAGAGAGAGAGAGAGGGGAGCCACGCTGTTTGTAGCTTGAAAGGCAGCAAAGGAATCTTGCAATAAAAAAGTAGACATGATCCCTTTATTTTCTGTTTTTCCCAATCTCTCAGGTCCTCGGCTACAGTTAAACTTGTAACTATAGTGATGTGAGTGGATATAGCAACCTGATGGAGTCAAAACCAAAACTCAAAATAGAAAAGCTTTCTTCTATCCCATGAACTTCAAGCTCTAAGTGTGGGACTAAATGCGACTGGTCTCTCTTCTTTCACCATGCATCCTTTCTAGTTCTCAATATATTAAGGCTGATCTTAGCCACTGTGATGGTTTGAAAAGGTTTGGACCCCATTGACTTATATGTTTCAATGCTTGGCCATGGGGAGTGGCACTGTTAGGAGATGTGGCCTGGTTGGAGGAAGTATGTCATTGATAGCGAGGACTTTGAGGTCTACTATGCTCAAGCTACACCCAGTGGGAAGCACTGTCTCCTTCTGCTGCCTGCAGATCAAGATGTAGAACTCTAACCTTCTTTTCCACCACCACGTTTTCCACCATGATGAAAATGGACTGAACCTCTAAATTGTAAACCAGTCCCAATTAAATATTTTCTGTTACAAGAATTACCGTGGTTATGTTATCTTCTCTTTACAGGAATAATACCTTAACTAAGGCCATGGCATTCTTTGTAAATTTTTACTTTTTTTCTTCAGCTCTTAAGAGACAAAACTATGATCTGAGGAATATATCAGAGATCTCTGAGGATTGTGAGGGTAGTCATAGAAGCTTTTATAACTGTTCAGTTTCCTCACTGCAGTGGTAGTTGCCTAATTTTCCAATTATTAGCTCCCACCTTCCAGTTGGCCTCCCTTGGGTAATCAATGTAATCTAATCCATGCACAATGAAATTGCCTAATTTGGAGAGACACAACATATTCTGTCACAAGTGGCAGAAAAGGTTGGTCATTTCCAAGGAGTCTTAGGAGAATAACTGTGTTAAATGTTTCCCATGAAAATTTTCTATGTCACCTAGGCTGAAGCCGCCACTTAGTTTTCTATCACTGTGACCAAAAAAAAAAAAAAAAAATTCTTTTTGAGATATACCACTTAAAACAGGAAACACTTATTTTGGTTTACAGTTTCAGAGATTTGATCCTGTGGTGGAATAGTATGTAAGTGTGTGTATTTAATGGCAGGAAGTAAAGAGAGAATGGGAAATGAGGAGAGTGAAAGAGAGAGAAAGAGAGAAAAGTTAGGGTAGAGGAAAAAGAGGAGAAAAACTGGGAGGGAGGGAGGGAGACAGAGAAAAAAGGAGAGCAAAGGAGCAGGTGGGGAAGACTGGGGTCCTAAACCCCTTCAAAGAGTGTTGAACCCATGATAATGATACCTCCTTCCTCTAGATCCTACGTCACGTCACCAAGCTTCCCCTCAAGAGCATCAGAGGCAGTGCTGAGTCTTTAATACTAACATGGGCCCTTCGGAGATAAGCCAAACAGTCTGCAGCAACCACGGAAAACAGAACTACTGTGGCCTAAGGCAGAGGCTACTTCCCTTTGCCTAACTAGCGTCTCCTTGTGGTACAACGTGCATGACATTGCCAGGAGGCAGCCATGGGGTGGTACCCTAGCCAAGACCACAGGAACAAGTAATATACCAAAGGCTTCTTAATTCTTTTGACTGTCTTTACTTATGTGGAAAGATGGTCCCTGCCTACCAATTCTGCTGTTACCCTATGGATGGACGTGGGGAGGACAGAACAAGAGATGGCCCAGGAAAGCAGGGGACACCAAACTCTGTGACACACTCTACCCAAGAGCAGAAGCAGCTGTTTGTGGAAATAGAAGAAGCCTGGACAGGAGGTTAGACGCTTGCAACTTTTAGCAAAGTCTAAGATTTAAGTCTTAGACTTAAGACAGGATAAGATGGCTTCCTCCTCCTCTCCCACTTGGTAGGGAAAGGATGAAAGAAAAGCTTGTTATCAGTTATTCAATAAATACAAAGGATCCTGTTTTTAGAGTGCTGGCTGGGTTGAAAATTTGATCCACTCCCACAACAGAAGAAAGGGAAGGTTAGGACATGCATTGTGAAGATGATGAAAACAAACAAACAAACAAACAAACAAACAACACAACAAATGCAGGCTGTTCCTTGTCCTGGACCATTTTCCCCCAGCCTGCCAGAGTGCTGGGGGCACTCATTAGCCATCCTTGTTGCCGGGCTCCTGATTGAGGTCTGCTTCCTGTAGCCATTGCAACTCTTGGCTTTGCCCCACGGCTGGCAATGCATCGATTAGAACAGGATTTAAGAGCAAATAGATACACAGACCCTCTCATTCTACCTTCAGATCTGAGTTTGAGATGAGAGTATGTGGACCCAAGGCCAGCACTCAAATGACACCTAAGTTATCCTGCACTATTATTTTGGAGGTATTAACTGAGATATCTCCCCCACCTTTCTTTCTCTCTCTCCCTCCCTCCTCCCTCCCTCCCTCTCTCCCGCCTTTCCCTCCTTTTTCTTTTCTTTCCTTCCTTTTTTTTTCTTGTGAGTAACATCAGCTTAAGGAGTACACTTTTGAAGTTTTGGAATTTAAGGAGTATGTGCTTTCAGGAAACTGAAAATACTGCGAAACTGAATTAAAATTTCAGAAGTAGCTCTAGGATTGAATACAGAGAAGTTTGGCTTTCAGTACCAACTATATATCAGTATGTGGCTATCCACAGTTCCATCCTTCTTCTGTTTCCTTCTATCTGTAATCCAGTTATCCTATATAGGTTGACAGTGATGTATCAATAGACCTGGATAATGTGGCATGTGCTTCTACAACAAAGCTCAATCAAGACTTCTTTTCTATCACTATACCTATTGTCCATTGGTAGGGCTGAATTCCTCTCCATGAGAGTCTCAGCTATAAAGTTAACTGAAGGAGGAAAGAAAGAAGGAAATGAAAGGTGACACATGGAAGCAACCAGTTTTTCAAGGGCACCGAGTTTAAGGGTGGAAGTGGCCCAGGAGGTGCCCGTCCTTGGTTATCTAGATAACTTCTTTGGCAAGGCAACAACAGCCCTCTTGTTGAAGGCTCCTGGCTTCTATCTACTCTGTGTGGCCCTTTCTTTGGCTCCTTTCACTCATCCACAGTGGGGCGCATTCATTAGCCATGGTTTCCTTCATAGCCTTGGCAAGCTCCTCAGGTATCAGCCAGGTGCCAGTCCCTATCAGGGCCATCTGATCATGCCTCATTTATCCTTACCTCTTCCCCTTTCTCTATAACAACATGGCATATTTTCTAAAAGAACTATGTGAGCTCACAGTTGGCATTCCTTAAAATCATCTGTATAACAATACCACTCTGACAAAATCAGCTAAATAAATCAAATGATCCAGTTGGTCAAGATTCTTAAAATCAGAGAGTATTTAGAGAAAGAAAAGAAAACTGAGTATAGTTAATAACTGAACCATTGGTAGGAAGATGAATCACACTTATTAACCAAATGACTCAATTGGAAGCTATGTTAGGTTGCAAATACTGTGAGCATGTCAGGAGCAAGCAGGTACTACTATTTTTACACATTAGAAAAAAAAAAACAGATTTAAACACATGACTAACACATTGAGAATGCTCACCTTTGGTACCATTTATTTTTAGTTTATCTTCTCTTAGGATCATGCTTTAGTTTCTAACCAAATGTCCTGACAACTATTCTCCTCTCATCTTCAGTGAAACTGACCACATCCAACGATACTGGAGTGCCCGCCTGCCTAACAAGCCCTCTACAGGGAACTGCCAACTCTTAAGGGCCTGCCCATGTTTTGTATGCTTCTCTTGGTTCCTTAATTGCTCCATTCATCCAGGTTTATTCATACTCAAGCATCCAAGCTTTGATACCAGAAATTGAGAAAGAGAGAGAGAGAGAGAGAGAGAGAGAGAGAGAGAGAGAGAGAGAAGCCAACTCATCATACAGACTTACTAGGCTCCTCAATGGGGGAACTTGAGGTATCTTGGATGAGTGGATTTGCACAGTCATAATGAACCTCATCAGTGCTCTCTTCATTGTGATTATTAGGTGGGATACATAGATGGTTAAAACGTTGTCTATCACCTCAGGATGCTTATCAGGATGCTTCTGGAGCCAGCTTTGCAGAGGAGGAAAGTGTAGGGTACAGTGTAGCTAGCACAGGGGAGTGCTAGCTGCAATCACTAGGAAGGAATCTGTAGGCTCAATTTTCTTATCAATTATATTTTATTATGAACTTATTAAACTAGCTTACCTCCCTAACAACCTGAGTAACCCAAACAATCAGAAAAGGATATTAAAAAACACTACAATGAAACCTTAAGCATATCAGTCCCTGGCATAGTCAGCAGGATTTCAGCAGACCAGCAATTCTGCTGGAACCGGGAGCAACAGCCAGAACCTCAAGCCTCAGCTGGAGTCCAGAGCCTTGACCTTTCCCTGCAGCAGTTCTCTTTAGGAGCCTCTTGACGTGCAGGGATGAACAGCCAAAACCAAGTCCCAACCAAAAACTCTCCTCTCCTGTTTTTGGGCTCATAAATATATATATATATATATATATATATATATATATGTATATGTATGTGTGTGTGTGTGTGTATATATATATATATATAGTGTGTCAGTCTGCTCAAGGCTGGTTTTTTTTTTTTTTCACCAAGCTCCCCCACAAAGTAGTTCGACCTCTATGTGGAAAAATATCCTGCTTTCTCACATCTAAGTGGTAAACATCCCTCCCTCCCACACTTGAGATCAAAACAGAAACAAGTTTATCTCCCCTTCAGGAATCCAATCTATTCAAGCCAGCGTGATGATGTCCTCTCTGTATAAGTCTTGTAGGGAAAAGGACTTGGTCGCAGCTGGTCTCCATTTGTCTGTGTTCACCATTGCTCTGCAGTTGAAGCCTAGAGCCTTTCTACATGTTTTTTGGCGGGATATTGACTGATTTACCCAAGCACTTACTCTTTAAGAAAATTTCATCAAACCCTTATACTCCTGCCCGTATATGAAGAATGTAGCCTCCCTCAGCTGTAAGCGAGAAAGCTGAATGCTCTTGTTGTGGAGGCATTGAACTCTAAAGGAGCAGAAACCACTAAAGAAATCCCCTTCCCAGTTCACACAGCCATTAAATGTGGTGTTTAACCATGGTCCACTGAGTCCCATGCAGTCTAACCTCATCCTCTTCCCTTCCTGCCCTAGAGCGACCAAGAGCCTGGTGTGCTCCTGCTTAAGTTGGGTCAGGCACCACCTCAGACAACCTATGAGCCTCCAGGTCACTATAGTCATCTCTTTGATCCTGATTTCTTTTTATCTATGAAATAGAACCAATAACGAGGTCTCCAGCTGAGAGTATGTACATTGTATGAATGCTCACAATAAATGCTCAGTAGTCGCTAGCTCCAGAGGCTCACCAGAGAGTTTTCCCTCACAATTCATCAGGTCTGGTGCCTGCAAGGTTCATTTCCGTAACAGCTGACTTTCTTTGTGACAGTCACCATTCTTTTCATCACTTAAATTACTGCATTCTCAGCTAGACTATAAGCATCGCAAAGATATGTATTTTAAAAATTACCATTCATAATCATGTTGTCTAGCACTGCGCTTGTAAATTAGTATTTGTTAAATGAGTTCATTGCTTCAACTGGAGGATGAAGGAATTCTTTGGATGGACATTCCATCACTTTAAGAAAGTGATCAGATTTTTATCAGTACTGTGAAGAGATTGTATTGTGTGTGATTTTGCAGGATAATACAGAGGAGACATTACAGTTGCTATTTTCATTGTCATTGTCGTCCTCATCATCATTGCTGTCGTCATCATCATCATCATCATCATCATCATCATCATCGTAGCCCTTGAAGCTGTCATACCTATTATTCCACCCCAGGTCACAGAATCTGAGAGTTGTGAGACATCCAGAACCATCTTCTCTTCCAAAAGCTTTATCTGAGAGGATGCAAGACATTGTCACAACAAGAATCACAGCATTAAAAAACATGTCTCTCACAGAAAGAGCACCCCTAAAGCCCTTGGACTCTTCCCACATGTTTGTGAAATTCAAAGGCCTAAATGTTAACATCCATGAACATCATTCAAAAAGCTGGTGAAAGGATAGGAAATCCCATATGAAGATGTAGCTAGAACAAAGAAGGGAGAGCTATGATTTGATGGTCCACAGACAGCATATTCTTCAGGGGTTCCAGAGATGGCAGCAAGAGGTGTCACACAGGGGCTCTGTGTGGCTGGGATTTGTCACTGAGGAACTTAAGTAACCCTCACAGTTCCCTAGAAGCCTTGATCGGCTATCTCTCACGGCTCATAGTTTCCCCTCTAAGCCAATTGGGTAAGTCCTGGGCTTACCAGTTTACACCCTCTGGTCATAGTTTTTGGCAGGATTGGAGAAGTATTCCTGACATCTATGAACTCTGTTTTTCCTGCTGACAGTAGATATTTCCCCCCTTTAGATTGCTAGCGTGAATCACCTGAGGGGTTGGAGGAAAACCCCACCATCACTTAGATATGTGGTAAACACTGTCTGATAAGGACGCCGAAGGGAGTGATTTCCCACTCATCCAAAGGGTCAGTCCAGTTCATAACTTCATGGATTGCACCCATGCACCAGATACAGTGGTGGCCGTACAATACCCTGATGCTGGCTCCTCTGTAGCATAAGGAGTACACCTGACAGCACTCCCCAAATCCCTGCGAATGGTACAGACCTAGTGATATATGAAGGTAGCCATGTAATTTAAGATAAAGTCAGCCTCAGGTGGCCTTGGATTCTCATACTGGCCGTTGCTCTTGATAGTCAGTAGAGGTGGCTTTGCTGGTTTTCTGTGTTGAGGCTGCTTACACTTGAACTTGCAGTGAGTGTGAGCAATGATGGTATTGTTCTCTGCTTTTCCCCAAATCCTTGTTATGCTCCATGATTTTATAGAAAAATCTAAGTGCCCCTCAATCCAGCAGATAATTCCAATGGAAGCTGTTCTCACACCCTGAGTTAATGCCACTAACATAGGGCAAATTATTATTTTTTTATCTTTTTAAAAATATTTTTTATTAATTTATTCATATTACATCTCAATTGTTATCCCATCCCTTGTATTCTTCCATTCCTCCCTCCCTTCCATTTTTCCCTTACTCTCCTCCCCTATGACTGTGACTGAGGGGGACCTCCTCCCCCTGTATATGCTCATAGGGTATCAAGTCTCTTCTTAGTAGCCTGCTATCTTTCCTCTGAGTGCCACCAGGTCTCCCCATCCAGGGGACATGGTCAAATATGGGGCACCTGAGTTTGTGTGAAAGTCAGACCCCACTCTCCACTCAACTGTGAAGAATGTCCTGTCCATTGGCTAGATCTGGGTAGGGGTTCAAAGTTTACTGCACGTATTGTCCTTGGCTGGTGCCATAGTTGGAGCAGGACCCCTGGGCCCAGATCAGCCCAATTGGACCCATATTTGTCACCATGCACAAAACTCACGTCCAAGTGGATCACAGACCTCAACATAAAACCAGAGACACTAAAAGTAGTTAGAAGAAAAAGTGAGGAAGAGCCTGGAACACATTGGCACAGGAGACAACTTCCTGATCAGAACATCAACAGCCCAGGCCTTAAGGTCAAAAATTAACAAATGGGACTTCATGAGGCTGAGAAGCTTCTGTAAGGCAGGAGACACTGTCAAAAGAACAAAGCGACAACCTACAGACTGGGAAAGGATCTTTACCAACACTACATCTGACAAAGGTCTAATATCCAAAGTATATAAAGAACTCAAGAAATTAAACACCACCAAACCAAATAACCTAATTGAGAAATGGGGCTTGGAGCTAAACAGAGAATCCTCAACAGAGGAATATCAAATGGCTGAGAAACACTTAAAGAAATGCTCAACCTCCTTAGTCATCAAGGAAATGCAAATCAAAACAACTTTGAGATTCCATCTTACACCCATCAGAATGGCTAAGATCAAAAACTCAAGCGACACCACATGCTGGCGAGGATGTGGAGAGAGAGAGGAACACTCCTTCATTTTTGGTGGGAATGCAAACTGGTTCAGCCACTTTGGAAATCTATGACACTATCTCAGAAAACTGAGAATAAGGCTTCCTCAAGACCCAGCTATTCCACTCCTTGGAATATACCCAGAAGATGCTCCAGCATACAATGAGAAAATTTCCTCAACCATGTTCATAGCAGCCTTAGTCATAATAGCCAGAACATGGAAACAGCCTAAGTGTCCCTCAGTAGAAGAATGGATAAAGAAAATGTGGTACGTTTACACTATGGAATACTACTCAGCTATTAAAAACAAGGAATTCCCAAAACTTGTGGACAAATGGATTGAACTACAAATGATCATAATGAGTGAGTTAACCCAGAAGCAAAAAGAGTCAAATGGTATATACTCACTTATATCTGGACACTAGCCCAAGGGGCATGTCCCATGAAAGTCTTCACTTACTAGGAAAGTGGGACAGAGGGTAGGACATCCTATTGTGACTCTAGGTGAGAGAAGAATGGGAGAATGGGGAAATAGAAGGATCCAGAGGGTCCTAGAAACCTACAAGAAGAATATTATGACAGGCAGATCTGGGCCCAGGGGTCCTGCTCAAACTATGGGCAAATTATTTTCAGCTGTGGGAATGCAATGGAATAATAGCCACCTAGGTTCATAATTACTTTCCATGGTGTGAATGCAAATATCATTAAATCTGTAGAGCAGCCCCAGTGCATGCTAGCCATTCTCATCCATAACTTCAAATAATTACACAGGTGGCCCTTCAATTTTAATAGGAGCGATGGATCTTCTGCACATCACGGCATCTTTGGCCTATAAAAGCTAAGAGAAGCCGTTTCCATACTCGAAATAACTTAAGAAGAAGAAGACATCATGTTTCCAGTGGGAGAAGGGAAAGAAAATGGGATAAGAGACCAGAAAGAAGTGTCTGGCCAAGTAGTTAGGAAACCAGATTCCACAAAAACTGCTGCTGCAAAAAGCTGTATTTAGGAGCAAACTGTGTGTTCCATAAGCGCATGTCTGTGCAGATGAAAAGTCCACCTTCTAGTCAAGGAGATAAGATCTGTCCACAAATATATGAAACTATGCTGTACATGAAGGTCACCATGGTGAGACAAATACTCTGTGAGGACTATAACATATACCCAGTGCTTTATGTTTCCTAGAAGAGACGTTCATAACAGCTGAGGGGGGAAGAAAATAAGGCTCAGCGAGGTTAAGGTATTAAAAATAAAAGATTTATGCGTTTGAGTGCTTTGCCTACATGTACACATGTGTATCAGGTATGTGCTCGGTGCTTCTAGGGGCCAGAAAAGGGCATCAGATCTGAGGTACCTAGAATTGGAGATGTTATCAACTAGGAGCTGCCATGATGGTACTAGCTACTGAACCCAAGTTCTCTGCCAAATGCTCTTATCCATGGGGCCATTTCTTCAGCCCCAAAAGTTGTCAACTATCCAGGACCACTCAGTCAGTTAGACTGTACCATAAAAACAAAACAAACAAACAAAAACTGACTCCAAACTAAGGATGTCTGATGAGATACAGGACAGCAGTTAAGTCTGAACTTCAGATAACTGATAGTTTTATAGTATAAATATAGCCTTAAGCTAGACATCTACACTTGTTGAACCTGAAAGCTCCATTCTATACCTCACAATAATAAACCATTTTTCAGTAGTATAAGAAATCCAGACTTGGAGAGATTTCTTCCTGTAGTTAGACATGCCATGAAACTGACTAGTAAGTTCTAGGAGATCAAGCTCCTTTGCAGGTCAACTGTTATGGCTACAGGAGGCACACAACTTAGGCAGAGCTGTCACGTCAGTAGTATTCTGTGTGACAAGCCCAGCCATGTTTATACCTGTTACCCAGGCACCTTATCAGCAAAGGCACTGGGATACACACGTCATCTAAAACATATTCATAGATAAGCTTGGAATGTAGCTCAGTGGTAGAACATTGTCTAACATACACAAGACATGAGTTGGCTCCCTTGCAGTACAAAATTATAAAAAAGAAAAACAGATAAAGCAGACAGACTGATGTATAGGCAGAAAAAAAAAAGATGAGAAAAGACAAGACCTGACTCAGTAAGCATATGGATGTGAGGTAACCCAGGAAACTGCAGGTTTATCTTGAGAGCTGGGCCTCCTAATTAAACAGGTCTTTAGACATGAGGACACCAAGGAAATGGGGGCTGTTTCTTCTTATCTGTGACTTCTGATGCTTGGAATGCTCCCTGATGGTTAGGTATCCTTGAAACTACACCTAGGTTCTTCCTGCAATGTCAAAAACCAAAGTGTTAGCACCTTCCCACTTGTCACACACACAAAAGAAGAGTCTGATGTTACTGTAATGTCATTTGCCTCACCCACCCCTTGTAGGATTTTTATAAGATTATTAAGAGAAATACTCCATTTTAAGAAATATTACATGGATATGTGTAGATGTATGTGCGTGCATGCCTGTGTGCATGTGTGTGTGTGTGTGTGTGTGTGTGTGTGTGAGAGAGAGAGAGAGAGAGAGAGAGAGAGAGAGAGAGAGAGAG
>OU015752.1:3730552-3749321 GCA_907169655.1 Acomys percivali | reverse complement strand
CTCTCTCTCTCTCTCTCTCTCTCTCTCTCTCTCTCTCTCTCTCTCTCGCCTCTTTTGCTCCCACTCAGGACACAACCACCTCCCAGTGACCTACTTTCCATTTCCAGCACCTCTCCCTCCCAGATCGTGGCACATATTCCCCTCTGCATCCCAGGGCCACTGGCACTGCAGTCTGCAGAAGGCAAAGCTGCTCACCTAAAGCGACAGGGGAATTCAACAGATGCTGCTGATGCAGGCCTGTTGGGCTCTAACAGCTGCTCCCGCCACGCTGCTGTGTTACGTATGCATTAGTTCATCTAGGAGCTACTTTATCTGCCATGGATAGAAATAAGAGATTTGGAGAGAGGCTTTGAAAAAAAAGCAAAGATTTCATATAGCCTTTTTTTTTAGTTTGTGTATGGAACTCTTTTTTAAAAACATATTTTATTAATTTATTCATATTACATCTAAATTGTTATCCCATCCATTATATCCTCCCATTCCTCCCTCCCTGCCATTTCCCCCTTACTCCCCTCCCCTATGACTGTGACTGAGGGGGACTTCCTCCCCTGTATATGCTCATATTTGACCACGTCCCCTGGATGGGGAGGTCTGGTGGCACTCAGAGGAAGGATAGCAGGCTACCAAGAAGAGACATATAGCCCTTCTTAAGTCTCAGGGTACAAGTCCCTGTGACTCCAAAAGACAAGTCTAACTCATGTATGACACTGTCTGGTGCCCCCTTGCAATGATCATTTATGGAAGAGCCAGATGGCACATCTTGGAAAATATTTTAATTTAGGAAGTCTTTCATTTCCATCCTGTTTCTATTTCCTTTCCTACCCCGACCCCACCCCATGCACACATTGGCATGTTCTTAGCAATTCTTTGCATTTTAAACTGATATGTGCCCCACTCCAGCAACTGATCACACAGGCCAACTGCTTTTGAAGTTAATGGGAAAAAACGCTGAAGCAAACAGGAGCACTGGGCCGTGCTCTGTTCTGTGTCTTGTGCAGAGGGTGAAGGTGAAGGACCAAGGCGACTGCGCTCCATGTCACCCAGACTCTGTCCTTCACGAGCCTTCCAATAGCCCCAGGTTGTCCCCGATGAGTCACTTCACATAGCTGCAGCTTTCCTGGAAACAGCTGTCGCAAAACTCTGTCAGACAGATAGGAGCTGCTTTTAAAAGCACATCGTATGAGTAGTTAAAGGAAACAGGGTGCCTATTCGTTGAACTTGGTTATGACCACATTTTATTATGTGCTCTCGACTCCATACAGGTAATTCCCATTTGCTATTCAATGGGCTGCCCATGAAGCTGTAGAGCTAAAGGACCCAAGTCTAAGAGATTAAGAAACTTAGCTAAGATTGTTAACAAGGGCAAAGCCAGCACTGCAGCCTCTCTTATCTAGGCTCTAAAGTCTCAAACACTTACTTCACTGGAGTGCATGTCAGACCCATGCCTGTCTCTCCCCAAACTACCACTATCCCATCATGCATTGCGCACCGAAGGCTATCCAATCAGCGTCTATAATTGCTCTTATGTCAGGCGAGGAAGACTCGATCCGAATCATGTGTGTATCTGTGTCTCCAGGAGAAAGACCACCATAGCCCAGAATTGGCCTGAACCTTCCCTGATTTTTTGAGTGTTTCTTCCACGGTTCCTCTGCATTGGGTGAGTCTGCCCCAGACAGGACAGTTTTCCACTATGCAAACCTTTTGCTGAGACCATTGCTCTGGTTTCTCCCTCCTTCCTTCCGCTCTAATGAAATGATGTTGCCTCTTGCACCTTGGCAACAGCCTAACCCCTGGGAGACGGTCACGAGCCACTGACAGTCCTCTCTTTTCTAGTGCTTTCTGCTAGCCGCGTTTGCTTTGATGCCAGGCTTGCTATGATAAATATAAGAGGGAAGTGAAGCAGGAAAAAAAGCTAAAGCTGTCAACATTTTTTCTTACTCCGAGTTATACTTAAAAGTCATCCAAAAGATATTAACATTGCAAATGCCTCTCACAAGTAAAATATTTGGCTCAATTATAAACTCAGATTAGAGCTGAATGTTGGTAATATTTTACATATTTTACAGATAACAAGATTCACTGAAAAACTGTCAAGCTGTGTTGTATTCATCAGCAGGAGTGGAAATTGGTGCATGGGATACAAATATGTACAATAAAGTATTGTTTAAAGATGAGTAAAATGAGTTTTATATTTGTGTGTGTTCTTGCTTGTGGAATCTAAAGAGCAGAGTTGGGATTCTTGTTCATTCTCCATCCTATCCATCCTGTTTCTTTTTCTTTGTTCCTTTCTTTGTTTCTTCCTTTTTGTTTTTGTTTTTGTTTCTGTTTCTTTTGAGACAAGGCTTCTCTGCGTAGCCTTGACCATCCTGGACTTTCTTTTGTAGACCAGGCTGGCCTCGAACTCATAACAACTTGCCTATCTCTGCCTCCCTTAGTGCTGGGATTAAAAGAAAGCACCATCCACCCTATTTCTTGAGGTTGGAGGATGCCTTAACTGAACCTGGAGCTTGCTGATTGACTAGACTGTCTAGCCAACTAGCTCCAGGGACACTCTTGTCTCTGCCTCCCAGCACTAGGATAATAAACAAACGCCATCATATGTGAAGGCTGAGGATCAGAACTCAGGTCATCATGTTTCCACATCAAATGAAGAAAGAATATTAGCAAGCATATGTTGTTTGAGCAGCTACATTTTACCTGGCACCCCATGTTTAAGAAGCCAAGAGAGATTCAGAAGCTTACTTGTCCAAACAGCAAGCAAAGCAACAGGGAAGGCAGAAGCCAGATGTCCGCACCACCCTCTATCATCATCTGCTTCCTGTGGAACACAGAGTTGGCATGGAACATTCCAGCATGGTCGGGTGAGTCATGCTAAGCAGCACATGCAGACAGATACAGGCATGAGGCTCCCATTTACCTCTGCCTTGGCACCCCAAGTAGTTTTGACAACCTCAATGGGCTACAGACAGGCTATGAGCACATGTGCTTATCACACGTCTGCCTTCTAGTGGAAACCTGGAAGTAGAAGAAAGGCCTATTTATCGTACAAGACCCCTGCAGCTTAACAAAGAGGAGAGGACAGGAGACAGAAAGCAATACTTGAAAGTAAGATTGTTTGACATCAAAGTGATTTCCACTAGTTTATTCAGCTGTTTAAATGGTAGAAAATGGCTTTTTGGTCCATTTAACAAACACATACATTAGACTTCCTTCCTTAGGATTAGTGCATCTCCCCTACGGTCAAAAGGGATTTTGAAGCCATAGAATAATAGATTCTTCCATAGGATGAAATGTTAAAAATGCCAGGAGTGCCTCCTGGGCCTTCGGTTCTATGGTCCGTTAAGGTGCCACAGAACTAAACGTCCTACCCCTGTAACTTTATTTGTCTGGAGTAAGCATTGCTTTAGTTCAGTAGTGGATTCTCCTTTAACAGACTAATTCCTCTATGGTGTTGGCCCCCAAAGGTCCCCAAGGGCTCAGTTCTCAGGTCATAGGAGGTGATGAACAATGTAAGAGGCGGGGCCTAGTGGGAAGCCTTCTGGTTGTCAGATGTATGCCTTAGGAAGGGATAGAGAGGCCCTGCTTCTTCCTCTTCCTCTCACATGCTGGCCACGATGTGAACAGTTCTTTTCTACTCTGCCGCCTTATTGCCATTTAAAGGGACTAATCAACTGTGGATGGAAGCCTCTAAAACCATGACCCAGAATAACCTTTTTCTCTCCATAAATTGATTGTGTTTCAAGTATGTGTTCCAGTAATGGAAAAGAAAGAGAAAATCCCAATGCCCTTATTCCATTGGTGCAAGCGATTTTCCCAGGCTACTTCTGTAGCCAGGTGTGTTCAACCTTTACACATTGTGCTATGCTGTTATCCACATAGCTGTTACCTGAGAACTGTGAATAATGTATGAAGAAAACTTAAATTTTGTGGCCAGTCACATTCATAGCTATCCTGGATGCCATGTGGCCTATGGGCCTTGGGACCAACAAACCTGGTTGACTGTCCAGGTCCAGCTATTCGTGTGATGGGTTGGTAGTGGTAGGAGAATGGGCCACTATGCCAGGGAGAAGCCTTAACAGCATCCAATATCCTAGGTTCACTCAACATGTCAGGAAGGTGGGCAGCTAAACACAGCAGTGGGGGTTGTCTATATGACTTAGGGTTTCCAATAACAGCTGGGCGGGGCAGGCAGGCTTTCCTTTAGCTTTTATTATCCTCCAACTTTTAAATTACAGTCGATGATTTTGAAACATAAAAGAAAGGAAGAAAGAAAGGGAGGGAGGCTCTTGGCTCATTCTTTCAAGCTCTTTTTATTACAAATATTTGCATGTAAAACAAATACCCTCACCTTTGGGGCCTTACATGGCTGCAGTCGCTTTTTATTTGTTTTGCATTTAAGGTAGGCAAAAAAAATCTTTAAAAAAAATCCAACCAAGCAGGAAACTGTGAGGAGCAACAGTTGAAGGGATGGTGAGCTTAGAGACTCTAATCCTGGTTTCTGGTCCTTAGAATCCCATGCGATGGACAGCAGGGATAGCGCTGGGGAAAGATAGAGGGAAAAGCAGCCATCCCCTTTGCTTTCAAAGCAGTTCCTGGGATGCTCAGAGTCTTTCATTTATAACTAACTATACACTGACTATACTGGGTGGTTTTGCTGTCTCATAAGCAAGTCACTTAGAATATCTCACCTATAACCTTCTCAACTACAAATTATGACTATAACATTATCTGGGGTTTTTTTTTGTGGAATTGCAGCAAGCATGAATACATAAGAAAGCAATTTATAAAATAGATATCACTAGGTGTAAAGGAGTTATTTTTTCTTAAAAATCAGCATCACACCAAGTAAGAAAAACATCTCACACAAATGCATTCTCTGAAGAGATTCTGAGGAACTCAAAGCTTAGAGGATAAATAGTAATTAGGTGGTTAAGGAGGAGGAAAGAGATCATTTATGCCTTGCTGAGGCAAGACGTGTATACAAAGAGACCTTGTGGTCTGTGATTTGCAGGGCAGGCTGGGGCTTGCAGACCTACAGGGAGGCAGGCTGGGAAAGCAGGAACTCAGGGGCTTTGGCTTAGTAGTATGAAGCAGGAAGTGGGAGGCACTGCAGACCTTGTTAGGGAGCTTACAATTTATATCCTTAAACAATGCTTTAACTGCTGTGTTCAGTGTATATTATCGTTCTATACAAATATGTGCTCGATTTAATAAGCATGCAGATTCTGAAGGTACTGACTTACACTGCTGGGTCTTATTCTCTGGTTTAGATAGTCTTGCTATAGATCTCAAGTTGGCCTTGAACTCATGATCCTGCGGCTTCTGCTTCCGGGATTACGGGCATGTGCTGCCATGCTCAAATTTCACAACCTTGAATACGCGACTCTGCTTCATGACTTTTCAAGAAGGGACTTTAGTCTGTCGTGCTCCTTTACAAGCTTTGACCACAGGCACTTCTCCTCACTCTCACTCTCTTGTAGTTCCAGTGCTCAGGGGTTTCATATCCTCACGGCACAGTGGGAAAGGCTGCAACGCCCGCCGAGGAGGAGCCGTTGTGTAGCTCATTACCTGTCCGAGCTTGCGAACATCACCATGGCTTTATCAGCATTTTCTCCACCTTCTTAAGCCTCGCAAACCGGCACCCACTAAGGCTTTTCTTTGCAGGAGAATCTGCTTCTTCCCCTCCATAGATGAGTTTGACATCAATAATTCAGCCCAAACTAGAGAGGCAGACCCTGTAGTCTACTCCAGCATGCCTGTCCTGTCTTGGCTGGTCCTGAGGATACAGCACCTCCTTCCTGAGCCAAGTGCATCTGTGTTAGTCTAAGATGTCTAAGAGATGAAGCGAGCCTACCAGGCCAAGAGTGGAGAGCTAGTTAAGGCAGAGCATCAAGTGCCCCAGTGCCCAGCACCCAAGTGCCGTGTGCCCAGGCGATGCTACTATGTGTGCCTTCCAGTCTATTTTCTCACTCCAGAAGCTTTGGTTATGCGCCAAAGCAAGGAGCATACGTCCTTCATGCATCTTTACCGTGGCAGACTATCACGTTGGGAAGGCCCTTTAGCATTCATCTGTGACATAAGTTTTTTTTAAACTTCCTTTCTTCCTGCTGGATGCCAGACCACCCAGGAGCTAATAGACAATGCCATGTGTGCTACTAATTAAAATGGGCACAAAGGTATTCAGCCCCCTTTCACAGTAGCTTGGTTTGCTCTCTCCTTTCTAGTCTCTGGATTTCTTTGGGTTCTGCTGTGCCAAAGATGACCCAAGGGGTGAAAACTGAGGAGGCGGAACCCTGCAGAGCCCAGGGAATAGGTGGATGTTTGTAGGAGGCAACAGGCCCTGCTTTCATCACAGGATCTCCACAAGGCACTACACCCCATCCAGTGTTCACTTGGCTGAAAACTCCTTCATTATAAAACGGCTTCTGAACAAAGTGTCCATTTAAAGCAGTCAGCTGGGGGTGGACTTCTTAGAATGAACTCAGTTCAAGTCTTTGCCCTCTCCCCTGCTCCTCCTGCGGGTTACCGGGCAAAGCCGGCCCCTGGCCCCCCCCCCCCCCCCCCCCCCCCCCCCCGCCCCCGGGTACCTTGAGCAGAATCAACTTTTGTTTGTTTTGAAGCATGTCTTCTTCTTCTTTTTCTTTTTTCTTTTTTAATAGCTATTTTTGAAATTTTCAAGAGCCATAGTGACTTAAATCATTTTTTCCAGGCACTATTTCAGTCCAGATAGTTGGAAAGCCCTGAGCCCCGGAACCCCAGGGCTGGCACACACATGCCCTGAGGAAAAGGACTTGTTCTCCCAGTTTAAGGCAATCTGACTTGGAAGGAGTGGGAGGAGTGTGTGTGTGTGTGTGTGTGTGTGTGTGTGTGTGTGTCTAAAAATAGCCAGATGAATGTGAGAATCTTTTTCCAATTAGTGTAGAAAGATTCTTTTAGACCGATTACCTCCTAAACCACAAACTCTAAATGTTTTGCAGCTAGTTAGTGCAATATATTCTGACATAACCTAGGACATTCATTCAAACACAGTATTTCCAACATGGCAAACACAAGTAGAACTGTCTTATCAAGTCAAATATTAAGACTTAATAAAGAAAATAATTATTGTGAACAGAACAATTATATATTTATAGTGTCCTTTTCCTTCTAAAAAGATATGCCTAAATTATTTTATACCTCCATCACCTCAGCCTGCAATTTCTATCTAATTCAATCCATCTTATGTACTGAAGTTATGAATATTTCCTTATAAAAGGGATCCAAATAATTTTGAGATTTTTTTTTTTTTTTTTTTTTTTTTTTTGCTCAAAATAGTTTCTGTTCAGGCTGAAAATAGCAATAGGTGGTCCCCATGTTCCACTCTCAGTGTTTAACTGTGTGCCTCTGGTCACACTTGGCAAGGACCACTCCCCTGCCACTCTTCCTCAGTGACAAACTTTTGGTATTTGCTGAGTATTCTGGATCGCGCAAACTGATGAATCAATGTTGCTAGCTATCCTATTTCTCAACTGCCGGGACAGAACACCATGAGCGAGGGAACTTAGAGAAGAAAACACTTATTTGGGGTTTACCCTTTCAGAGGGTTAGTCCACAACCAGGGCAGGGAGCACGGCAGCAGGCAGGCAGACATAGCACTGGAGGCATAGCTGAGAGCCGACATCTTAGAGGAGGAAGAGTGAGAAAGAGAACTAAGAAGGAAGGACAAGGACTTCTGAAACCTCAAAGCCCACCTCTAGGGACACACCTCCTCCTCCAGCAAGGCCACGCCCATTCACCCTTTCCCAAATAGCTCCCTCAACTAGGGACACAATATTCAAATATGTTAGCCTATGAGGGACATTCTCACTCAAATCTCCATAGTAAATAAGAGTTATATTCTCTGGTCTTGTAGAGACTTCAGTCCACTGGATAAGAAAATAACAACACGATTTTAAAAAATAAGTAAACTGGCTCATACATATGGCATAAATGCCATAAAAATAAACAGGAACAGTGACAGAGAGTAAAAGGCACCAGAAGTTTCTTCTCTAATGATGGTGACGTACAGCATCTCCAGGATCTTGAGGCAGAAGAACTACCACAAATGAAGTGCCTAAAATGGACCTGTTTCTAAGATGGCTACCGAAGGCGACATGCTCCCTGGTCCCAAGAGTGCGACGTGAATGTCTAGGTGGAATTGTTACTCAACCTGCCACCATTGTGAACCAGACAGCTGAACTTGACAACTTAGAATACGTGGTGAAGAGAAACAGATTTTTGTCAGGAAAGACAGTGTCAAGTTGGATGGGGGAGAAAAATAGGTAAGCCTGTACAGACAAACCTTTGGAGACGTTCTGGGTTGGTAAGGATATGTGTAGAGAGGCAGAGCCTAGTGTGTGTCAAGACTAGTCTGACAGAGAAGTCGAGACTGGTCCTACAGGAGAAACTGAAAAATAGAACAGTGGTAAGCTGTTTAGAAGAGGTTAGAATCCTGATGTCAAGACTTTGGAATGAAAAAAACATTTACAACTTTCCAAAGACACGTTCAGATACGGAAAGAGAAAGATAGTTATTCATTCATGGAGATAAAGTAGATAAAAGGAGTCATTGCGTTTGGAGTAAAGAAATGTAAAGCCAGAAGTGATGCACTCATAAGAGCACTAGTGAACAGTGAACTATTGAGAAGATCACTGAGGTGGAGGCCAGGATGAGGCTAGAGGACTTCTATAGCAGAGATAGTTGAGCTCATGAACCAGAAAGATACGGGATGGGTCAAGAGTTTGGTGTTGCTAGCTGAGAGGTTCTGCAGTGGTCTAGGATGCACCCATTGAATTGAATAACAGAGACGCTGGAAATGAAAACTTATTTGAGATAAGTGGATAAGGAAATTGAAATGCCAGGAAATTAAAGTTACATTTTTTTTTTTACAAAATACACTTCCTTTATTTAATGTGTGTGTGTGCGTGCGTGCGTGCGTGCGTGCATGCGTGTGTGTGTGTTTTCCAGCCATGGCATGTGTGCGAAGTTTCAGGTGGTCAGGCTTTTTGGCAAGTGCCTTTACCAGTGGATCTGAGAAAGTTACAGAGGGCTAGCTAAAATTAGGATGAGACAAAGACTGAGAACCCGAAACTATAGTTCTCAATAAATAAAGAAGAATGATGGGGAGCACAGTAATGATGAGGATGAGGATGCTGCATCTATAACACATGTACCTCAAAGGACAAAATTTCTTGAGAACAAGAGGAATAGTTGATTGAAGGTAAGAGAGGACACAAAGGTACTTGCTCTCTGGGTCTCTCAGAACCTTTAGACCCTAAAGAGAAATATTTTCCAAAAGGCCACCATGTTTCAGAATGGGGGGCAAATAGTATGTTACAGAGAGACATTGGGATGTTCAAAAGTTTTGGAAGTCAGATCAGTTATACAAAGAACTATGGCAATGAGTGCCAGGGTGACAACAGACAGTGACGATGCTGAGGCCTCTGCAGTAAGGGGACCAAAGGAGGTGGGTATGCTGGCTAAGGCCAGTTGGCTTCTTGGAGAAGCATGAATTCTGGCGTTCAGGACCTGGTCTTTCTCTCCTTATCCAGAGGGGCAACTCTTTCTTAACTAGTCTTCGGATACTTTTCAGTTTCTGTCATTTCTGACTTGGTTCCCCTTATGCAATGCTTTGACTTTCTCTACTGAGTTTAATTCCATCTGTCTTTATCATTTGACTTGAAGGCTACACTTTCTGCAAAATCCTGTGTGGTCCTTTCTAATCAGAAATGACCATTTCTGCTTCTAAAATTATGTAGAATGGTATATTGGATTTGAAAGGGAGTGTTTTAAAACATTTTTATCTCCTCAGATGAAAATCTATGCATCCTCCAGGGAAGAGAATAAAGACTAAATAGAGCTTCTTGTACTTCCCAGGTCCCCTCACCTCCCTCCAGGAAGGGTAAATATTTTTTTTCTAAGGGCTGGGACTCTGAGTTGATGGACAACTGACTCCCACTATGGAAAGAAGCTGATAACAAGGAGTTGATAAAGAGGATATGAGAATGGAACCAGAGAGAGAGATGAAATAGACAAAGAGGACCGGAGCTTAGAGAGTTCAGATGCCTGATGTTATCTGCTTTCCTGAAGCCTGATTTTAGTCTCTTCTGAGCCGAAGTACCAGCCCACCTGTCCCAGAACATTACCTGCCTCTGGTACTGTGCCACACCAGGCCCAACTGCGCTGCCTGCCTGTCTTGCTGTTTCATGTCCTGTTTCTAGCAGCTTCCGTGTCTGTGTTTATGTTGGTTAGCTGGTCATGTTTACTGCTCTGAGAACGCACCCCTCCCCTCCTCGGGACTTTTCCTCCTGTGCGCAATCACCTCTTGAGGGATTTCACCTGCGAGTGGCATTCCTGTTTTGATGCCTATAAGAAGGCTCTTTGAACACTGAATAAAGGTTGTTGAAGTTGTTGCTGCCACTGCTGCTCTCTTAGCATGAAGGACCCGCTGTGTTATTGTGTGTTTATGTGTGTGTGAGTTAAATCCACAATCCCTCGCCCTTGACTTGGTACCGCGGTGGCGTGGGCACCACACTTCAGCAGCTGGAGCTGCTAGCTCCATGGCTTTTTACAGTCTCTAGCAAGGAACACTTTGAGTATGTGGTATGTGCTCAAAATAGGTCACCCAGTGTGCCGGCCAGGTGGTACCCTGCATACCTTAACACTAGAGATTCTTAATGTGACCCCTTTGTCTTCACCACCCGTGCTGGAGATGGAACCCAGAGCCCAGCTTATAATAAATAAACAAGTAGTCTACTACTGAGCTACATCTCCAATGAGGTGATTTCTTTGTGTACATAAATATTAATAGACGGAAGGGGCAACAATCCGGGCTGTGCTATACTGACACCATTCATTTTAGCTCAGCTATGTGACTCTCTTGAAGGAGCAGAGGCAGAGCCTGTTGCTAATGTGCCATGTTACAGAAGGCAAGGTGAGATGCCATGCTTCTGCAGGAGAAGGACCCATCTGCAGAGATTAGATAAACCACAGGTGAGCAAAATCACTACAGCAACATTACAGAAATGGGATCCATCGTGTGGACACCATCTGACGCTTAGTGTGTGAAACTTAAAGTGCAGTATTTCTCTGGTGGGGTTGGAACTGTATGACTAATCTGCCCTGACTTTCCAACAGTAATTAATTGACTATCTTTGACTTACCTTTACAATATAAGAGCTTAGTAAAATTCCAAGTTTAAAATAACACAGCAAGTACTTAGATGTACTTAGCATACATCTAATCTTTGGTTTTTTTTTTTTTTTTTTTTAAGAGACATACATTTAAAAAATGGCTTCTTGTCCTCCCTGCTGAGGAGGAAGGGTGTGCTTTAGGACAGATGGTACCAGTGACCCTCCCTTCACTGTGTGCCTTCTACTTGGGGGTACAAAAGGTCCTGAGTGGAAGTTGGGAGAACAACAGCTTGAATGTCAGAGCTGCAGGCACCTTTGTTGAGTTAGTTCTTTGCTAAATGTCATTGAGTAGGAAACTAGAAGATGACTAAGAGGGATGATGTTGATCTGGAGAAACAAGGAAGGAGTTGAAGCTGATTGGTTAGGTCCATATCATCTACTTCCCAGTGCCAGCCTCCCCGCCTCTGCTCATCAGTTGCTATTCTGGTGCCTCCGGCTGGTAGTTCTTGGGTAAAATATGATAACTTTAGTGATACCTGAGTGTACTTGGATATACCTGCTGTATGGACTTGAAGGAGATTTGCTGTCATAGGCTGTCAGGTTATGTCCCTCAAGTCAGAGCCTTCTCCCAAGTTCTGCACATAGGCGAACTGTAATGTGTGTTAAGACTGCTATGTGTTCATTAATTTCTTCTCTTGGAAGTAAGGTTAGGGTTTCCATTGGGATGTAGGCTGTACCTAGAAGGGAGTGAGAATTTCCCTACATCTGAGTGTTACCTGGTTGTTTTCTTAGTGAACATTCATAATCTTTACATCCAAGAAGCTTATGTTTTCCTGTGTTATGTATTACGATTCAGTAAAAAAAATCCAGAGGAAGGAAGAAAGAGGTGGTAAAGGAAGAGAAGAGAGGAAAGCTAGACTCAGAAACCTGAGTTTGATACGGCAGGCAATTGCAGGCCACTCCGTGTTGTGTAGCTGGGGTGTGGCACTACCTAAGCATACATATAGCATGATCAATTTGGCATCGGAGAGAAGTTTTAATAGTCTAAAACAAAAAAGAAAAGAAAACCATGGAAAATTATCTAAATCTTGGATGACAAGGGCTCAGAATATATTGAGTTGGTGATGATGATACTTAAAAAGATAACCAGGGCCATTAACCACATAAGAAAGCAGCTTTAAGATAAACTGTGAAACCAATGTTCAATACATGTTGCAGGATGATTTTCATATGCTAATGTCTGATGCCACATTAGTTTGACTTCTATTGTAAAGAACTCTCTCACTGCTGTCAGTTGGAGGAAAGGCAAGACAAGCTACATAAACTGCCTCAGCTGATTGGGTGAGCACCAGCTTTGGAGTAATTTTTATTCTCAGAGATGTGCCCCTGTCAAGCCACATGATGTCTACCTACCCAAGAAAGTAGCAGTGTGAGTCCTGCCTATTTGCTCTGTTTTGGTTTTCAATACATTCTCATAATGCTGACAAATGCTTATCCTGACAGGTAAACACAAGTCTTTTAGGAGTGGCTCCAATCACCAGCCAGTTTAATGGCTGGGTGTTTGATATGAAGAAACTATTGTTTTCTCTGGCATTTTAGGGATTAGATCAAACAGATTCATGCTTATACCTTTGAAAAACAATATGAAAAATAGCTTGGCCTTGGGGCCCATAACATAATTTAGATTCATGTACAATTTCTACAATTCCAAATTAAACAAACTTGGGATGACACAAATGTGATGAAATGCAATGAAACCAAGCACTTCTTCTAGTTCAACAGAATGTGCATCTTTAAATTCTCATTAGACACCTCATTTAATTTCTGCACGATGAGCCAATAAAGAAAAATAGATGAACCACAGACACACTGACTTTCCCCAGCCCCCAGGAGAAAATAAATGTCTGTGCTCTCAGATGAGTAAGGAGTTAACTCTGTCCCATATATTGCATAAATCTACAATTACATGCACAAGTAATTTGTGTGGACTGGGCTAATTGCATCATCATTATGTGGCTTTGCTCTCATGCCAGTCGCTGAGGCACTATGTAATTGTGTTAAGTTCCTCACAGGCAGGGAGACTCTTAGTGAGAAGCCAGCTCTCTCTGCTCATTAGCAGTGACCTTATACTTTGTTTACTTGGACTTTGCTTTGGCCTCCTGCCCTCAAGTTAACACACTTTTATTTCATAATTATACTGTCACTGTACCCTCTTGACCCAGAAGAGAGGCAGATGAATGGAAGTATTGATGCCAACTTTATAGCTTCTGCAATAGGCAGCATGCCTCAATTCCCAGCACTTGGATCTGGTTTCTTTGGAAATAAGGAAGAAAGAAGAAGGCCCAGATTTAAATAGGTGTTCAAGGGCTTCAAGGCACCATCATTAGGCATTGTCATATGTAATCTAACCAAATTGTCCTTGACTTAGAGTGAGTCTCTGGCATCATCTCCTGGTATTTTTGAGGACCTCATCTGAAATCTTGTTCTCTTCTTCAAGGCTCTGACTGAAACTCAATTCTAATTCTCTATTTCTGAGCACCCACTTTCATTCTACCCTGTTTAAGAAGAACAGGGTAAGAGAAAGACAATGACCAGCAAGATGGGTGGTGGTGTGAAACTAGGATGACAAAAGAGAAGGCTTTAGATTACAAAGCCAAGCAATGGTGTTAATAATCTATCAACTCCAAGATGAACAAGGGTGTTGCCTACATCTAGACACAGTCCAATGAGAAGTAGACTTTGAAACTCAATGATTAACAGGTTAAGACAAATTAGATTGTATATAAATGAAGGTTTATTGAAAGTAGCTTTCAGTCATGCAGGGGGAGGGGGAAAGAGAGAAGGGCACACAGAGAGAAGAGGGAGGAGGAGAAGAACAGGAGGAGGAGGAGAGAGAGAGAGAGAGAGAGAGAGAGAGAGAGAGAGAGAGAGAGAGAAGGGAGGATGTGAGAGAGAGAGACAGCCAAAATAAAATTTTATTTTGCACATTAATAGCTCTATCAAACTGACATTTGCACAGGTTTTCAAGAACTGAAATATACACAATTGAATTGTATTCATCTAAAAGGACAATAGAGCAATGAGGGCTCTGGGGGGTCATTTTGTTGTGCAAAATAAACTGAAAACTGAACTCAGGAAAAAAAGCTCACTTGTTTGGATTATATATGTACATCTATTTGTCTATATAGATTATAAACTTTATATATGTATCCTACATATATCCTATAATATATGCATGTATATATATAATGAAAAATATATATCAAATGACAATGACTTAATAATTAATTTAAGGAATTCTGATCAATTGTCTCCTAACTGAGTGACCCTGGGCAAACTGCTGTCTTTTTTTTTGTCTCAGTTTCTTAAACTTGGAATAAAGAAAGATGATACCACATGACCACTGTTGACTAATAAACAAATCAATGGTGTCAGTGTATGCCTGAAATACATTCTATTATTAGTCTGTCCATCCTGCTATTTTTCTCATTTTCCATTGGTGAAAAGTCTACATGAAGCTGGATTCTTAAATAAACATTACTATAAAAAATTCTTAAGACTCAAGTTCCATGGGAAAGCAATCTAGATTCCTAAACAAGCGTGAACTGCATTTTACAGCCATTTCAATATTTACATATTATCATGTGGTTATACACTGCACTTTTCTTCGATGAGTTAAAATCTCTACAGCAGAATTTCAGGGTTAATGTCAACAGGATATCTGGATTTCCTCGACTGTCTTCACAGGAAGATGGGGTGTATCTTTCTGATTGTCTTGTTTCCTCAACTTTAGGTTCAAGTTGTAACTTCTTGTTGCCAAACAACACCACCAGTCCCTAAGTGACCTCAGTACATTTCTACGACTGGAAGTAGTGGAAGGAACTTGTCCTCACAAGCTGAGGGTCTTTATCTTCTATACATAATAGATGACAGAGCCAATACAAAAGTGAAGTAGAAGTAGGGAACCACTCTTTTCCCAGAGGAGTAGCGAACCCCTGAGGGACTGGGTCCCATGCTGCTTTCTATGTGTCTACATTTCCTGTGCTGTGTAGCACAATAGCCAATACCTGTATGTGTCACACAATCCTTGAAATGCACCTACATATGGGATTCTGAGGACTTTGTATGAAACTCGATGAATGTAAAAATGTCTTCATTAATTGTCTTTATTATTTATATATCAATAGTGGTGTCAATTATTGTATATATTGGCTTAAATAAAACGCATAATTAAAATAATTTCTCTTCTTTCTTTTTTATTTTAAAATTGAAATGATAAATGTGGCTTAAATATTTCTGTTGGATGCACAGCCCTCAGTCCTTGAACCAGCCCTCTCTCTTTTCTCATTGTGTGGAGATGGGAATCTAGAAAACAGGTATGCCAGGTCAAAGCAAATGCCAGGGGGCAGAGCCAAAATGGCGACCTTACTTCACTTTGACAGTATTTGCACTGTGTGTTAACAAGTGAGCGGTCTTCTTACTCTTCATCTTTTTAATATTACTTAACTTGGAATTTGGTGAGAGGACTCAGTGGTGGGGAGGGAGGAGAGGAGACAAGAGAAAACAGAGAAATTGAGGGTAGACAAAACGCACCCATTTCAGTCCTTTAGGGAACAACAGTATTGTTTACATCAGATTACCTAGGCTGTTGAGACATATAATTTAGGCAAAGGAAAATTATAAGGGGAAAGATTATTTAACATAATCAGTCATATACTCACATATTCTCTATGATTCACTAAAATCCAGCAGTAATTATAAAGCTCTCCTGGGGGCTATTCCTAATAAGGATCTGTCTATTTGGGTGCCAAGGCTATGTCTTATAAGTCCCACGGTTGGGTGGTGGCCTCCTATGTGGTACCGATGTCTTTTGTTAAATATCTGTTGTTAAAGGCCAAAAGGAGGCAGAGAGGGTGATGGGCCCACTGCAGAGGAGTCGCGACCAATAAATCAGGATGGGGTTTTCTTCTAAGCGGGTAAAAGAGCTAGTGTCTTAAGTGGAACAACTGAACTGCAAGCTCCAAGTTCTCTCTCTCTCTCTCTCTCTCTCTCTCTCTCTCTCTCTCTCTCTCTCCTCTCTCTCCCCCCCCAACATAGACACACACACATGTGCAAATACTTTCTATGTATAAAATATATTTCTATCTATCTATCTATCTATCTATCTATCTATCTATCTATCTAGTCATCATAATCTATCTATCTGAAAAGTTTTCCCAGAATCTACTTGGGAGCAGTAACTTGATGTGCACTGACAAGAGCCTATTTTTAGTCTCTTTCTCATTGATATGCATGCATGATATGCATAGGTAAAGCCACAGGCAAGTTGACGTGCTTGGTTCTGAGCTGCTGGTTCTACATTGTGGTTCTGACCCTAAGGGTATCGCAGTCACAGTGTACAGAACACATTTGAAATGGGATACTTTCCTCAAGACTAATACACTAGGTGTTTTGAAAGGCATCTGACCCTGTGATTTCAGACAAGGGATTGTGCCTCAGGCTGCTGCGGGATACCACAGCTCTGAAAGTAGGCAAGTAGCAACCAAGCTCTCTGCCTCTTCAGTCGCTCCCCTGGCTCAGCTACGTTCCCCAGACGATTTTTTTTAAATTTTTATTAATTTATTCTTGTTACATCTCTATGGTTATCCCATCCCTTGTATCCTCCCATTCTCCCCTCCCTCCCATTTTCCCCTTATTCCCCTCCCCTATGACTGTTCCTCAGAGGGATTACCTCCCTCTGTATATGCTCATAGGGTATCAAGTCTCTTCTCGGTGACCTGCTGTCCTTCCTCTGAGTGCCACTAGGTCTCCCCCTCCAGGGGACATAGTCAAATGTGAGGCACCAGAGTACATGAGAAAGTCGAATCCCTGGAGAGAGGGATTTGACTTTCCCCAGACGATTTTTGCCTTCTGTGTTTTAGTACCCATCCACACAATTCCACAGTAACTTGATGGTAACTCTGTGCAGGATGGGGCAGTTCCTAGATACATGAGATGCATGGAGGTAACAGATGCTCTGTCTCCATGGTCTTTTGAGATATCTCAAGCCTGCACAAAACAACAGCAGTTCCATTTGTCTGCCCTCAGCTCATGAGAACACAGCAAAGGTATACAGTGCTGGTTCTCACCCTGTGGGGCTCAAGCCCTTCACGGGAGTCACCTAAGACCATCCTGCATATCAGATATTTACATTATAATTCATAACAGTAGCAAAATTACAGCTATGAAGTAGCAAAAAGAATAATTTTATGTATTGGGGTTACCACAACATGAGGAACTGTATTAAAGGGTAGCAGCATTGGGAAGATTGAGAAGGACTGGTATGCAGAATCGTTTTAGTACAATTACAGAGAGAAAAAAATCTCCTGAGATATGAGAAGAAAGTCAAGGGATAGTCTCTTACTATGGTGATACAATATTTTGAGAAACTATGCACTATTCTCATCTTTCAAGACAGCTTGAAGCCTCTTAAATTCCTATTAAGAAAATTTCAATTCATTTATTAAAGCAATAAAGAGTTTGATAGAAATGATGGCAAAAAGTATGATTGTATCTGGGTTACCTTACTCAAGAAAATAAAAAAATAACACTCTGAGTCAATCCCTTTAGCACTTGTAGCTATCTGGCTTTAGGGAGCGCATTTCTCTTTTCTTCTGGAAGCCTCTTTTCAGTAAGGATTCCTACCCCATTCCTGATAGAGGGCCCATAACCATGGCTGCTTCCTGCCCTTCAGAACAAAACTCCCCTTTCTTTCATGACAGACTAGGTGGCAGCTAATAATATAGGCATATGCTTTTCTTGTTCCTTACAAAAGGACTTTCTATTCCCCCCTGTGGCAGTGGGGTTAAATACGTAACTCTGTAGATTATATAGATGTATAGAGATTACAAGATACATTGATTTGATTTAAATATCTGAACAGCACTTGTTTGCCTTTGAGCCTCATCACTTTAGCACTCATTTGGAACTCTAACAGAGCCGCCCACATAATGCACACCACATAGCGTTCTATTTAAACTTATCAAGTTGATTAGCAACTTTCTAGTCTTTTTGTTTTGTTTTGTTTTGTTTTGTTTTTCTTTCATGGGAGTTTCATGAATTTAAAAATAGAGAAAAGTTTATCATGCGGTCAGTTCCATATCAAGCGCTCCAAAGAAGCAGATGACTAAAACTACCGCTCCAGATATAGCAGGCTGGGCACGCAGAGTCTCACTGATGGTCTTTGCTGAAAGTTCATCTGTATAGTTGACGGAGTTGTCTTACTTCTGGGCCACCACTGAGGCATGAGTTTCTCACTGCCTGCCTGCCTCATTGGATTCCCTTCAGCAGTGGATCTGAGTGACAGAAGCAAAACTTTACTAGATGTTTCCTCCCACCACTTATTCCATTTCATTGTGCTTCTTCGTAATGAAGTTTCTATAGGGTCATTAAAAACAACAGCATGTTCCATTTAACAGTGATAGTATATTCCATTTCTTTGTGGGTTTTCTTTTTTAAGGGATGAGTGCATATAAGTTCTGTCTTAATTAGGTTGCCTACCTTAACCTTCCTCAGGTTTCCAAAGAAAGGGATACACACACACACACACACACACACACACACACACACACACACACACA
>OU015752.1:3678318-3721420 GCA_907169655.1 Acomys percivali | reverse complement strand
GAAGAAGAAGAAGAAGAAGAAGAAGAAGAAGAAGAAGAAGAAGAAGAGAGCAGCTAGTAATATTACTGGGTCTCCCTTCTCCTCCTACTCACAGGTCTAGTGCTCCTCTCGGCCCTCATCATAGAAGCTTCTTTCTGCAGCAGATGGGGAACTTTACAGAAATATGCAGCTGGTAAGAATGTAGAGAACAGCACAGTGGTTAGAGCACACAGAATCACCACCCCCTGCCACCACCATGATACATCTACAATGTGATGCCTACACCCAAGGTCCCAGAAGAGGGTGCAGAAAGATCATAAGAGCCAGAGAACCAGACCATCTTAATGGTATAGTCACCTAAAGAAGAACTGCATTATTACATCACCAGCCAACACGTCAATACGAATGCGGAGATCTTCAGAAAATCCTACCTCTACATGAACTGTAGGTAATTAATGACTTCTGAGAGAGATAATCCATAAATATGTATTGAATATCCTCAGTGCCTTTAAAGATTGAGAGACACAACAGAGAAGAAACCAACTAAACACCTCCTGCCCTTCTGGAGCTCATATTATGAGGATGGGTTGCAGGTATCAGGTATCAAACCAAATAATGTGCAAAACATGTTGTGTTTGACAGGGATGCACGAGGTAAGAAAAAGAGCAGGAATAGGGCATAAGAGGGGAGATCACTATTTGATGGAGTATGGTAGGGAAAGTTACCAAGCAGGACAGATGTACCCAAATTGGAGGCTGGGGGAATCAGCTACGTTTGGTAGAGGCTGGAGGAAAAGCAAGCCATTCTGAGAGCAGAAGTAGAGCTGTGAAGTATAAGTAAGTGGGCAGGGGGCAGGATGAGGCAGGGAAGTGCCAGGACATGTAAAACACTCCATCATCAGAGTGAATGGGGACCCTTGGTGATTTCAGACTAGAGGATTGCATAATCTGTCTTGAGGTATAAATGATCCCTATCTGCTAAGTAAAGAATAGATGGAAGTGGAAATGTAAGAGGCCATGTTAGGTTGGACTAAGTGAAAGCCTAAAATCTACTGAGACTGTTGGGAGTCCATAGAGCTCCGTTTGGCAGAGACAGGAGCATTGTCTGACACTTCAGATATGGTATGCAGACAAGTTGTAGTAGAACTAAGAACCGATACCTGTTACACACTTATTAAAAAAAACAAAGTACTTAAATTAATACCTACAACTTCCTGGGGCATAATAGAATCCTTTAGCTTTGTAAACCAAAGATGGAGAAATGCCCTCCCTAAAGAGCATAGGAAATAGATTTGTTCTACCATCAGTAGTGACTTCTAGGGAATAGAGAGTGCTCAGGGGGGAGTGCTTGCTCTGCAATCATGAAGATTTGAGTTCAGACCACCAGCAAGCATATTAACAGGCAGGTGTGGCCGTTTGTGCCTGTAACCCAGCACTAGGAATGGAGCACAAAGACAGGAGCATGGTAGAGCTTGCTGTCCAGCCACTCCGGCTAACACACAGTCCAAGTTCAAGGAGAGGCCTCGTCTCTAAAGATTAAGGTAGAGAAGGAAAGAGGCCAACACTCAATGTTCCTCTCTAGCCTGCCTGTGTGCAAGCATCGAGTGTGAAGTCATGTATACACGTGTACATACATGCATAAACCACACACACAGACACACATACAGACACACACACAGACACACACACAGAGACACCCACACAGAGACACCCACACACAGGCACATATACAGACACACACAGAGACATACACAGACACACACACACACACACACATACACACATACTCTCTCTCTCTCTCTCTCTCTCTCTCTCTCTCTCTCTCTCTCTCTCTTTCTCTCTCTCTCTCTCTCTCTAGGTATTTGGCCTAAGGAAAAAAAAAATGAGGAACCAGTTATCTAGAACTGAAGAAAAAAGCCATGGAGGAGCTCAGAGCCCCTGGGGGAAGGCTGGAACAACCAGATGCCTACCTTGGAACATAGTATGTAGTAAGCTTTAATGCTTATTAGATTCCAAAGTGAAGGTGTGGACTAGAATAGTCAATGTGACATCTGCATCCTTCCAAACAGGGAAAACCATACAGTTGCCTTCTCTACATCTTGAGTTCTTCCATAGATATGTGCTTTGTGTGTGTGTGCTTACTCTAGGGCCTCTTCTCCTCTTCAGTTGTTTAGACGCATCTTCTTCTTTGCTTTTACTATAGTGCTTTGGGCACTGCTTTGCAGTTATGAGCTTATTTATCCCTTTACCATGTTGTTCTCTTGCTAATACACCCCACCTAATAGAAAATAAATAATTGAGCAAATTTCTCTGAGTAATTGAAACTCACAGGCACCCATCATCTCCTACCCCCAGTTGTGGCCTTTCTTGGTGCCTATTACCACTTTTCGTCTTCCATAAAAAGTGCTGCCTGGCACATGCTGTTTTAATCAATGTGAATTACACTCTATTTTTATGGATGTGCTTTTTCACATCCCCCTGGGCATGCAATTTATCAAGCATGAGTAATATCTGGCATAGGGTGTCTCCAACCGCTTCCGTTTATGATTAGATCAATGAGTATCTGAATTAAGAGAGGAAGGAAGTATCTGGGAAGCGAGTTCCTCCAAACGCCTTGATAATGGCGCTGAGGAGAAAACATGGCAGTCTGAAAACATTCACTGTGAAATTGCTTCAGGGCACTTGAATCTTTAGTCATGGAAACTTGGAGGCATTTTAGAAGATTTTCAGCAACCAGTGATGTGGTGATTGACTTGATCTCTGAATACTGAATGCATTTATGCACTTTAACATACTTAAAGGACACACTTATCACAAAGCTAACTTTAACCACTACATCTCCGCAAGTCCACGAGCAACTCAGCAATAAGTATAGCCATTTCCCCCAATTTCCCAAATACTCTCTAAAACTTAATATAAAAACATCTTTATATATTTATAAAATGATTTAACATGCTATACACTTATTTATTTGTTGTGTGTTGACACATGCCTACCACAGCAGGGGTGTGGAGGTCAGAGAACAACTTAGAGAAACCTGTTCCATCCTTTCACCATGTGGGTCTCGTGTAGTAAAAATGTAGGCCGTCAGGCTTGGTGATAACTCACCGAGCTATGTTGCCAGCCCAAGTGTTCTTTTCACACAAAGTGTCTGTCTCGGTTAGTTTTCTATTAATGTAATAACATATTATGATCGAGGCAACTAGCAAAGGAAAGCATTTAGTTTGGTTTTAATATTTTAGAGGGTTAGAGTCCAGGATGGTGGAGCAAAGGAACATATGAGAGCTCATATCTGTAGCCATGAGGGAGGAGAGAGAGAGAGAGAGAGAGAGAGAGAGAGAGAGAGAGAGAGAGAGGATGCTCTGGGAATGGCATCGGCATCTTAAAATCTCAAGGTGACAGACATCCTCGAACGAGGTGATACATTCTAAACCTTCCCAGCTTCACCAACTTGGGAGCTGATTTCAAATATATGAACCTATGAAGGCCAAAGGATCCAACTACATAGTCATTTGTAACACAATTTTTTCTTTCATCCATTTTTATTCACTGGTTTCTTTCACTTATTTCATATATATATATATATATATATATATAAAATCTGTTTATATATATATATTTCTCTTCTATCTACGCTTTTCTACTTGTTCAGAGTTTCATTACATATTACTATGTAGTAGAGCATAATCTAATTAAATAACATCCAACATTCATTCTTGGATATTTATTATTTCAAAAAATATACTGTAGTGAAGTGTTGTGAATATAAACATCATTGTGTATACATATGTATGGATATGGTATGACTGACTATAAGATGCTTTGCTAAAGGACATTTGCTGTTACAATTTTTTAAGTGAGAACCCCCATAAGACTCTGGTGTCTATAAACACATGCTAAACAAAATTTAATTAGAACCCAGCTTCCTATGATCAAAGCCTTATTAGCAAAGCCCTCCGTACTCTTTTTCAAAAGTACTGGTGAGCCAAGAAGCAAGCAGCAGATGTTGGCCTTGCTATGATTAACGCAATAGACCTCAATTGAATACAGATGCTTCCATCACATTTCCAGCCACTCTGTGGCCCCATAATAGACTGTAGTGGTGATGTCATAGTGTGGGCCAACTGCTCCAGCATGAGTCACACCTGTGTTCTGAAAGACTCCATTGTGGCTTCACTCCTGGGTGGAGTGGGGTCTGACTCACTCACTGACTTAACCCATTGACACCCTGAATCTGCTTATGAAACTACCACATGGGCATAAGAGTGCGACTACCTCTCCTTTCTAGCAAGCACATATGGCACAGATAGTCCCGACCAACGAAGGTCTCTAAGCCCCCCTGCAGATCGCACCTATGTATTGGGGTTTCCCTATCTCTTCCATCTTCCCTTGCTGGCCTTCGTATCCTTACTTTAGGCATGTTTGTTACTCTGCTCCGCAGCAGCACCATAAACAGAAGATCATTAAGGAGTGATTCAATGGCATGGAGATGGGTGTCATATCCTGACTGAACAGTTGTGTTTCCTTTCTTTTCTTTTCTTTCTTCTTCTTCTTTTTTTTTTTTTTTTTTTTTTTTTTTTTTTTTTTTTTTTTTTTTTTGTTTTTGTTTTTTTGAAACAAGGTCTCTCTGTGTAGCCTTGGCTGCCCTGGACTCATTTTGTGCATGAGGCTAGCCTCGAACTCACAGGAATATGCCTGCCTCTGCCTCCCTGTGCTTACTGATCGATATACAGTTTATCTGTAAATAAACCACATAAAAGTAAGCATTATTTGAGAGCCCCATTCTTCACTAGGACTATGATAGCTTCACAGCCCATGTTCGTTGGGCTCCAATTTTTTTTCAAGCTGAGGTTTTGCTACACTGTTTAGGTCAGCCTCTGCTCTTGCCTTAGTCTCCCTGGTGGCTGGAAGTCTCCCTGGTGTGTGGCAGCCAATTCTTGGTCCATTCATTTATCCCTTTGCTTTTTCCTGTCAAGAGACACTACTGCTTTCATCAAACCTTGCATGTTTCCTTGTTACCCGTAACAGTGACGGCACTGACATTAAATCAATGTCTGTTTTTCGTTCAGGCTTTTTAATCCTACCAGAGATTTTCCCATGACTGGATGCTTCTATTCCACTTAGGAAACTTCATCGGTCGCTCAGGACAACCCAGATGTCTGGTTCAGCCCCACTAAGATCACCATGCCTGTCAACACACACACACACACACACACACACACACACACGCACGCACGCACGCACGCACGCACGCACGCACGCACGCACACACACTCCCACCACTAAAATGAGCTTCAGTGATCATTACTATTTTCACATTTAAAAACCCACTTGAGAAAGCCAGGAGGGTCGTCTTCACACCTCCTCTCTTTCACCTCCATCCTGCTTGCTGCTGTTGTGTTGAATTAAGGCTCAGGATGTGAGCAGATGGGAGGGATGGGTCAGAGATACTTGAGCAGAAGAGGTGAAGCAGAAAGTGGCATACTTTTTTTTTTTTTACTTTATTTTTTAAAATATTTTATTAATGTATTCATATTTTGGAGAAAGTGATGGCAATACAAGATGGTTCAGGTGTATAACAGACAGTAGTTGTGTGGCCTCAAGCATCCACCTTAATCTCTCTTTCTCTTTCTGCAGAACTGTCTGAATATCTGGGTGATTTGTTATTGCTCTTGTTCTGCAGGAAAAGCAGAGGGGGTTGAAATGAGTGGTGATGTGAGCCCCATGAGGTAAAGAAGACACATTAGTGGGAAAGCTACCACCATCCAGATGATATGTACAAGGCAGAACATACGGCCCTTGAGGCCTCTCAGCTCCTCTGGGACAGTACTTTACATGCAAATCAGAAGAACAGAGGGGAGTGAGGTCATGAAGATGCTCTGCACTATGCCAGAGCAAAGGACACCAGAAGGTGAGTACTTCTAGGAAAATATCCATGGTCTTGGTGTTACCTTATTATAGGGGATGCTGCATATGCTGGCTACCTGTACCATTTCAAGTCAGCTGCTATGTGTACTTGTATGTGGTATTACTAACATCTCCTTGGAATATGGCTCATCTCAACTCATAAATGTGGCCCACTTTTACTACGATTAATAAAAATTTGAGCACACATTTACTTAGGAGTCAGGGTGGTCTGTGAGGAAGCATATGAACTTTGGGGTTATATAGAGGTGTTCTACTTCCAAGAAAAAGTAAAGCCCATGCAATTAGACATGGCAGTGTTATTGAAGCATGGACACTTTTTGGTTTTGTGAGCTGTTGTTGGCATAAAAGGCTTCAACTCATCCTTTACTTGAGCCAGGGCCTATCTACCTGTGAAACACACAATCAAGTCCTAGCTACAGTAATTTCCATCCTTGTTCCCTCATCAGGGCTTGCTTTACAGTAACAGAAAATGTTAAAGACTTAGTTTAAGTAATACCCAGACCCAAAAGTACAGAGCACTGAATTTGATCCTCAAGGATCCAAAGCAAGGTTGTCACTCGTAGTGTGACCCAGAACTATGTAGCTACCAGCCCTGTCCTCCAGGATGCCTGCCACCTTAGGCCTCATATTGTTGAGGATGTGCCCATGGAACTAGAACTCATAGAAGGTTTGCAATGTGCAGATTCTAGGTCTGGTTTTCTGCTCCAAGTCTGTATTATGGGATGCTGGGGGCCTAATTGAGTCCCAGGTAATCAGGTTTGTGTGGAGCCACAGTAATGCAACTCAGTCTTCATCAAGGATGTCTGTCTGTCTCACACTGTGGAAGAGCTTTGATTCAGTCAGCTGAGGAGACCTTCATGGCTGCCTGTTTCTCTGCAGTTGGATACCATTTTGGTAATGATTCCTTTCTCTTCACTCTGCTCTCTACTCTCAAACAGCTGGTCCATGAACCAAGCACTACATACTTCCTAAATCATGTCGTTGCCTGATTCTGGCAGTCATGGTGTTTCCAATGTTGCAAAGGCTTCTCAAAGTGGACCTTTCTGGACAAAACGAACAAGCAAACAAACATTTGCACTTATAAATAGGCTCCTCGCTCTGCCTATGGGAGGTCTATGAAGTCTGGATTTAGGCACATGAGATATTTCTCAGCACGCTATTCATATCCACCACACTCCAGCCTTTTTCTTGATGCAGTCTAGCTGCTTAACTCCATGGCTCATTTCTTATTCAGATCTCAGCTTATGTCTGAGTTCATCTGGGTGGCAACAACATAATTCAAGATAAACTTATAAGCTGCAAGAAATTATTCTTCACAGTTTATTCAGAAGCCTTGGAATTCAAGATCAGGATAGTCAATGTCAGGTGAAGATCCAATCTCTCATAGATGGCTTTAGCCTCACCGAGCCAACAAATAGTGTGAGAGACTAGAGTGTTCTCTGTTGTCATTCTTAGAATTGACACCAAGCCCATCCATAAGGGCTCTACCCTCATGATCTAAATGACCTTCAAATATCCATCTACAAATATTCACACATTGAGGATTAATATTTCAACCTAAATCTTGGAAAGAGACAGCTGATTGCTATTATACACTATGTTTTCAGAAAGACCTTTACGGAAACAATGGTTTACATGTTACTCTTTTTATGTTTTCATGGCATTTACCCACCACTGGGCACATTCTTATTTGTCAATTGTGTGTTTCTTTGTTATCTGCTCTGTACACTCATTTATACTCTAGCATCTTAACTTGAGCTCCATGGGAGCAGGACCTCACTTGCCTCGGCTTCTGCCACATTCATCAACTAAATTATTTTGACATATAGCCATTGCACCTGCTTATCAAAGAAATGAATATTAACTCCACCCTGAGTAGGAGGAAGGAAGGAACAAGCCTAGAATCCATCTGACTCTTCTTCCACTTTCTGTGAGGTGACTTAGCTCATTTCCTCTTTTTGCTGTAGCATTCATCTACAGGTTTGGGTTGTAGAGTTAAAAAAAAAAGCAAATCAACAACAACAGCAACAACAACAACAACAACAACAACAACCCACCTAGAAGCTGCTTTTTAAGCTAAGGTTCACTTATATAAATAAAATAATGAGTTCTATATTCTTGTTAAAAGACTCACTTCTTCAACACATTATTGAAATGCTAATAAAGCTAAAAGCAACCCCTGGACTGTTCCTAATATCTCTGTCTTTTTTTTTTCTTCTTGGTCAAGCCTGAGGGGAGGATTCGCTTTGAAGGCCAGAGATGCTCCAGTGAGGTACTGATGGGTTGAGGCTGCTGGGGGCAAAACCATGTAACTCTGCCCAACAAGTTGTACTAATTGTTGTCTGTGTGGATCAGAAAGGATGCAAAATTGCAGGAGACGAAGAAAGAGTCAGTGCTCACAGAGATGAATATAACCTGTGCTGTCCTGAAAGAGTGATAGAAAGAAAGTCTGAGGCACAACTTGAACTTAGGCAGCTTCTCTCAGTACTGCTTGGCACTGGGCTGGAAAGCCAGCCCCCTGCCCCCACACCACCACCCCGCCTGGGTTGCCGTGAGGACTAGAACAGCTCAAAGTAAACACGACTCTCAGAAGAGCCTTGACTCACATAACTGTGGTTGGGCACATGCTCCCTCTTCCAACCACACCCACGCACATGTCTATGTGCACGTGTGCACGCTCACGCACACTGATGGTAGTGATTGGGGAAGACCAGTGCTTGAAACAGAGCGAGCAGCATCTGTAAAAGCAGTGGGCAGAACACGTCCATGGGACTGGAAACAAGATCCAGCTTTTCCTAGTGGTATCTAGGAGGGCTACTGAAACATGATGTACATTTCTAATTCCTAACCATGACATAAGCTTTGCATTTTCCAGGGTTTTCTTCAGATTACTTTGCTCACTCTTTAGAACAATCTCTAATTAAGCATCATAGGAGAGAACACTGAAACTTAGTGATCAAGAGAATTTACACAAGTTCATATCAATTTTTGGATTCTCCTGTAGGCACAATTGGACCTAAGAATGGGATTCTTCTGAGTTTTAATTTTAAGTAATTTATATTAGCATAAAGAACTTCCCACAACCCCAGGAATTTTAAGAAGTCAATATGATATAGAGGTATGTCTAACTTTTAATAAAAGCAATAGGTGGGATTTTATACTTCAAAAGAAAGAAAACAGAACAGGTGGTAAGTATCTGTAAAGGGAAATTGATGTTACACAAATGTGATCTTATTTAAATAAAATTCTTGTGGAATACTTTGAAACAGCATTGTTTAGGCATGTACACTAGCACATGTTAAGTGATCAAATTTATTGTATAAATATGTGAATCTCAACTATTTTACTTCAGACAGCCAAGTCAAGTCTTAGCCAAGACTAAGTGTTTGTTAATTCATTTTTATAAATCAACAGAAAAAAAAAAGACAAATGAAAGGAAAGATAAATATGTAGTCAGTTATTGGGAGAGGAAACTCAAAAATTCAACATCCTCCAGCTTGTGAAAGAATACTAGTGTTTGTCCTTTGTCCTCTCTGCTTCCTGGACACAGAGTACCCAGGCAACATTGGTAAGTCTCAACCTCATCTGAGGCATGTGCCAAAGTATCCATGGTGAGTGGTTTTGCCCATGAAACGCAAATAAAAGAGATGCAATTTCTGTTACCGTTGCCTACAAGAAAACCACTTTTCCTGACTTTTTCATATTTTAATATAAAAACATAATACTTAAGAAGTTAAACTCATACTTAAGAAAATAAAATTTGCACCTGTTACATAATGCTTTGTTACGCGAATACCATGCATACCATATTTTTCAGACCATAAGATGCACCTTTCCCGCCTCTCCGCAAAAGTAGGGGGAAATTAGAGTGTGCCTTATGGTCCAGTTGTTTTCCATAGGGTGTAAACAAAGAGGTCACTTACTGATGTCTTCAGTCTCCCATTTCCACCCCCCCCCATGCCCTGCTTTGTGCTGATCTGAGCTGAATGCCCATCTTAGCCTGCCCAGTAAGCAGGTGCACGTCAGCTTGCTGCAGTGAGCGGGACAGAGGGAGTGCAGTAAAATGTGTAGCAATAAGGCAGCTCTAGCTACCATCTGTGCCCCCTTGACTCCAGTGGGGCCACATTTTGGGGTTTCCAGAAAACTAGAAAAGGGCTTGAATCTCTAAGTCTTCCCTCCTATTGAGTTAACACTGTTTAATATTCCCGTATTTTGTTATATTTTAGTAAATAGTCTATCATACTAGTAATAATTTGGTTCAGAATATTTTTTTCTTGTTTTACTGCTCTAAAAACTGGTTGCATCTTATGGTCAAGTGCATCTTATGGTCCAAAAAATATGGCAATATGTTACCAGAACATACATTTCTGTCTCTTCAAACTCAGAGCATTTCTTTCTGATGGATAGTTTTAAAATCCTTTCTTCTCCTCCTTGGAATGTGTAATATGCTATTGTTGTCTTCGGCTTCCTCCCAGATGTGATAAAACATCTTGCTTTGCTTCTACCAAAATGTGGATTCATAGGCATTGATTAGACTTCCACCATTCCTGCCTCTTTACTCTGCCCAGCCTATGATGGCCAGTACTCAACTGTCAGCTTTCATAAAATAAACTCTTTCAGATCTCACAAGCACATGGTTTTACACAGCACTTGACTTTCTGCGTCTGAGCCATTTCACACCATATAATGATTTCCATTTCCATATGCCTTTCTGAAAATGACAGGATCTCAATCTTTTTTTTTTTTTAATGGCTGATTAGTATTCTATTGCATATATGCCCTGCATTTTCGTCATCAATTCGTCAGGTGATACCCGGGTTGTTTCCATTTTGTGGCTATTATTAATTGAGCATGGGAGTGCAGCTGTCTCTTTGACACATTGATTTGATTTCCTTTGGCTGTATATACAGTGCTGTGAAACTGCTAAGTCATGTGGTACTTCCACTTTTACTGTTTTAAGGAATCTTCATACTGCTTTCTATAATGACGGGGCTAATTTACATTCTAGCCAGTAGTGTGCAGGATTCCCTTTTGTTTTTTTTTGTTTTGCCACAAACTGAACAGTACTTTTTCTATATTTGGCCTTTTGGAACATAACCGCTATTATTGAAGTAAGATTGTATACCATTTTAATTTTGAATTGTGTGTCACCAATGACTGGTGATGCTCGACATTTGTTTTCCATGAATCTGCCATTTGTATGTTTTCTTTCAGGAACTATCTATTTAGACTATTATTTATTTTAAAATTAAGTAATTTGGGGTTGAGCTATTGGATTTTTGCATATCAAATTTCCATGAGCTGGAGAGATGTCTCAGCAGTTAAAAATATTTTTTGCTCGTTCAGAGGATGGGTCTGAGTTTTTTTTTTCCCAGCACCCATATTGTGCCTCACAGTTCTCTATAGCCCTAGTTTCAGAAGCTCCAATGGCTTTTTTTTTTTTTTTTTTTTTTTTTTTTGCCTCTGTGGGCACTACATGCACATGGTGCACAGACACACACTCAGCCAAAACACCTATGCACATAGAAAATAAAATAAATGAATCTTAAACTTAAAAAAATTTGAAGCATAACTATGCGTTGTATTAAATATATGTACATGTAACTAATGTACAAAAAGACAATGTGGAAGACTATGGTCTACCTGAACCTCGATAGTAGTTGTTTGTCGGGGAAAAAGGTAAGAAAATGCTGCTATGGAAAAAGAAAGAGCCTTAGTGCTATCCATAAGGTTCAGTATTTATAAATAAATATACAAACTCCTAAGTTGTTAGTATTTATATACATGGCCACTAGGTACAAACAGAAATATGCCAGACATGGATCACACAGGGGAAGGCTGATTGTGTACACCTTTTTCCAAACTCATCATTTACTGATCTCAAGGTACTAGCTTAAAACCAGCCATAGTAGAAATCAGGGTGGTAGGTACGAATTCTCATTTTTTCCTCTAGAGAGCTGGCTGTTAACATGGACCAACACATCACCATAAATAAAGCAACTGTTAAGTTAACCTTGGTTCTTTTATAATAATTTTTTAAGATTTTAAAAACGTGAAAGCTTACTTGGTAAAAATTTCAAGGATTATATTTTTTTTGCATAAACTATCCTTGTAGCATGTCTTGAAGGGAGTGAAAACAATTTGAGTATATCTCAAAATAAAATATCTAACCAAAGACTTTTGGAAAGATGGAAAGATGTCCCGACAGGTAAGAACACAGCCGCTCTTGCAGATGACCCTAGTTCAATGGCTCACTACCATCAATAACTTCAGGTCCAGGGAATTCAGGGTCTTCATCTGAACTCCAAGGATACTGCATACACATGGCGTACATACATTCAGGCCTTGCTCTTGATGGATTAAAGGGGAAAATTGATATGAAATTTTGTGAGTAGGAAAAGAAAAGTGAATGTGGGAGTTGTTGAGAATAGATGGGTGGGTGAATATGATCACATTGTGTGGAAAATTTAAAAGAACTAACAAAATTTTTAAAAAGATTATGGCCCTCGGCGTGACTTAATTACAGTACCAGATGCAATCAGGGCTTGCTCCTCGTTAAACACACAGGCACTCTGCTAGCTGAAATCATTGAATGGTTGTTTTAAAGTTGCTTTCTGGTTCTGTTCTTTGGATGTGATGTGTAGGCTGGCACGCGGCAGCTTGTGTCTGCAATCCCAGCATTTGCAAGGTGGAATCAGGAGACTCACCTTAAGTGTAAGAGCAACCTGCTCTACAATAGGAACTCCAAGCTAATCAGAGCTGCACGGCAAGACCCTCTTTCTCATAATTAGAACAGCAGCAAAAATAAAATAAGATAGTAGAATGAAATACATCCAAACTGAAAATATTCAGCAGAAAAAGAAAATCAAGTATTAATAATTTCAGTCTAGAGATAATTACTAACAGGTTAATACCTCTTCAGCTCTTTTGTGTGTGTATATATATATATATTTATATTTATATTTTATTTATATTATATTATATTTATTTTATATATTTATATTTTTTATATATGTTTATTTTATATTTATATATAATATAATATAATATATTTATATTATATATATATATTTAAAGACAGTATTTGTTTGCCTAGCTCACTCCATTTAAGTCTATCCTTCCTCTGTCTTTATAGAATCTCATTTTCTACAACTGTGGTCTTGTTTTATATCAAGCATCTCACTATGCAATTGTAGCCGGTTTATGTCCTTGTCCTCACAGGGCATAGATTGTCTGCGATTCGCCCATGCAGCTAGGTAAGATGATTATCATCCCAGCAAGTCTTTGCACATATCTCTTTTTATTATTTTGGAATACATTTTAATAAATTTAATTCCTGAGTCAAAATTGATGGGAACTCTTCAAATGTATTTTTTTAAATTATCTTTATGGGAACCGGGTAGTAATATAGGAAGCTTGATGCTGTACATAAAATACATTTCAGTGATATTAATGTCTTCATATAAATAGCAAAACTTTGGAACTTTATGATAACATTTATAAAAATATCTTTTAAAAATTAAGGAATTTTATTTCTGTGTATGAGTGGTTGTCTGAATGTCTGTGTGTGCAACATGTATGTGTAGTGACCACAGAGGCCAGACGAGAGCATTGGTCTCTCTAATCATGAGCTGCCATGTGGGTGCTAGAATTGAACCACTGACGCATCTCTGTAATTCCCAACAATATTTTTTTATGACACCATTAGGGAAGAACATAATTCCCAGTCAACAAAGGTAGCAATGGATGATCTGAATATATTAAAGTGTAGACATTTCATATAATAAAAAAAATGTCACAAAAGAGCAACATGGCATGGTGATGTGTGCCTGGAAGCCTAGCTCTCAGTCTGAGGCAGGAGGATCATATGTAAGGCCAGCCAACATTGCAACACCCTGCAACCCTGTCTCAGCAGACACACAAAACAAACAAACAAAAAGATCAAAGCAGTCCAGGAGAAAATATCTGCTACTATAGAACAAAGGCAAGGTTAGTAGCTAAACTGTAAGAAGCCATAAATCAGTAATAAGATAATAGAACAGAAAAATAGGTACAGGTTATGAAAATAGACATACAAAAATGATAGTAATTATTATTAAACATACAGGATGTTCTAATTTATTAGTAATAAGTGTGCTGTAAGTCAACTTACTGGTTCACACCTGCCAGATTCTCACACACACACAAACACACACACATACAAAGTCTGATGTCAAATTTAGTGTTATATAATTGGGACTCTTGGGCATTGATGAGATTGTAAATTGGTTCAAACACATTGAGAGGCACTTCGGTAAGCAATTGCTTAAGCTAACAATGTCCACCCTCAAAGTCAGGACCTGGATGAGTCAAGCAAATGTCTAGAGGCATGGCACTTAGAGGAGACCTTCAGTCACGGGTTCAAAGAGCCATAGGGTTGGGGCTAATGAGACTAAAAAGCAAAGTATCTCTCATTCCCTCTCCCTCTTCCCCATCCCTGCCTCGTGTGTGTGTGTGTGTGTGTGTGTGTGTGTGTGTGTGTGTGTGGTGTTTGTGTGTGTACTCAAAGCATTTTAGCAAGGAGACACAGCATTCCTGGAGAAGTTAGATAACTTAAGCAGTGGTGTGAATGGTCCTATGGAATTCTAGCATAGATAGCAATAGGGTGGGACTAGGACCTCTGCAAAATTAAAAACTACTTTAAACTTCAGAATATTATCTTCTTTGAAAATGGGTTGGTTCCGGTAGTCCTTGAGATAAAGCAGCCAGGATGATTTAAGGTGGGGGGCTGAAGTTCAAGGGCTTTGTGGGGACAGATAAAGACAGGCACCAGAGTTTGTGTGAAAGTCAGATTTCCTTCTCCACTTAACGGTGGAGCATGTCCTGTCCATCGGCTAGACTGGGTAGGGGTTCGAAGTTTACTGCCTATATTTTCCTTGGCTGGTGCCATAGTTTGAGGAGGACCCCAGGGCCCAGACCTGCCTGTAGTTTTCCAGGACCCTCTGGATCCTTCTATTTCCTCATTCTCCCAGCCTGGTGGCACTCAGAGGAAGGATAATAGGTCACCAAGAAGAGACTCGATACCCTATGAGCATATACAGGGGGAGGAGGTCCCCCTCAGTCACAGACATAGGGGAGGGGAGTAGGGGGGGAAGCGGGAGGGAGGAAGGAATGGGAGGATACAAGGGATGGGCTAACAATTGAGATGTAATATGAATAAATTAATAAAAATTTTAAAAAAAGATAAAGATAGTCAGATAAACACAGGGAATAAGGCTCCCTGTAGAAGGAGGTACATAGAGGACAGTGTTTTGTAGTCACAATATAAGGAATGTTTGGAGTTGCCAAAAGTGAAAAAAAAATTTTTTCTTTTCTGCAGCCCACAGGCAAAGCATAGCCTGGCCAACACCTCGATTTCAAGCTCTTCTCTGAACTTTGAGCAAGGACTTCTTATTGTCCAAGCCATGCAGCTTTGGGTAATTTGTTGGAGATGTGCTAAGAAATTGATGCATGCCAGGTTGTTAAAGCTTTCATCAATAGCTGCTACTTGGTGTTTGCAAAATTTGCAACAGTTGGTTATTGTAGTGACAGAGGAACTGAATGGCGGTTGCCTTAAGGTCGATTGGCATTTTGGAGAAGAAAACCAGCAGAGCAGCTTGCCGGCTATTCAGAGAAGAACGGGGAAGCCAGGGAGCCTGTTCCCACTTTCCAGAAAGAGGTATAGGGAGCCGACCAGCCTAGTTTGCAGAGGAGAGGGCTCCAAATCATACTCAGCTCCCAGGTAAGCAGGTCTGCTCTGTAAAACTCAGGACCGCACCGTGAAAGACACGAACACCACTACTAGAAAGAGGTTGATCTCGGCACTACCTAACACCAGTCTTGAAACACCCAGTTCCACAACAGCAGCTGGTAGATTGAGGCAGTACACAGGCCTCAGTGGACACTCTGTTCTGTTTATGGCAGTGCAGTGCCAGGTGACAAAGGATGAGTTGTGGTGAAGGCAGTGGGCAATTGCGGTCCTCATGTTTCATTTTGCAACCAGGGTGCCAATTCCTCTTCCTGTAGTGGCCAGAGTGTTAGCTCTAAACTCACACAATCGTCTTTCTCTCGAAAATGCTTAGCAATTGGCTTGTCCAAGGCCAAGCCGCAGCCATATGGATGGCCCATATCCTGCAATTGATTCATGACAAGTACAGAAGCTAGGTTTTTGTTGTTGTTGTTGTTGTTTTTTTTTTTTTTTTAATCTCGTTCTGGGTACCCCTTTTCCAGCTCCATTGTCCTCTCCATGGCAACAGACTACGTTACAGTTTAACCTCCCATTGGGCCTATATTACCTCTTATCCTGCCCCCCGCCCCCCACCCCCGCATGGCCCCCCACCCCCACCCAGTACACACATGGCTCCTGAAGCACTCACCCATTTGTCCCTTCTCAGAGCTTGTTTCCAGAAATCTGCTTAAGAGTGAGTACTGCCTCGCTCCACGGAGTCTAACTGTTTGCGCGCATTCTCAAGAGGAGCAAAACAAGACTTTGTAGATCTCTCGTACAGACCTCACATCTCACTTCTTCTAATTTCTCTGCGCATGGAGTCAGTTTTAGTAGTGAATTTAAGAACATCTGACCATTAATAGTTCCATGCATGCTTGCGTTTGATACAGACTCCCGACACTAAACTGAGGCTTTTCACACCAAAGCCCCCTTAAATGTTGGGAACAAGGGGGTTCTTAAAAGATTTCAGGTTTACAAAGGCGCAGTATGCTTGGAGCTTGATGAGTTTAACATTTCAGTCAAATTACTTTTTTTAATCTTTAAGTTTTGGATCCCGGGACTTAGAGTGGACAGGTCATGGAACATTAGCTGGAAATAATGAGGTGTTCTTGAGTATCTCTGAAACTACTCCAAGGCCGACAGACACTGATTTCAAGTCCATGTAACATGTGCTCTGTCTGCCAGCTTCTTCTAATTAGATCATCTGGGAGTAAATGTGAAGAGCTAAAAAATTCCTTCACACTCCACAAAGGGACTCCTCATAGTGGGTGACATGACCCAGAGAAGAGCCATCTTTTATCTGAAAGGCTTTGGCAACCTGACTCCAGCTGGGGTGGAAATGGTGACGTGCGAGGGAGAGCAGCCCCCGACCCCCATGGGCCGCGATGGCTCATGTGTTCTGTGTGGCAGGCTGGGAGAGCAGACACTGAGCCCCAGGCAGCCACGGAGGCTCATATGTTCTACATGGTTGGCTGTGGGAGCAGACACTGGTGGCTCATGTGTTCTCTGTGGTTGGCTAGGGGAGCAGACACCAACCCCTAGGGGTCCACGGTGGCTCATGTGTTCTCTGTGGTTCGCTGGGGGAATAGACACCAACCCCCAGGGGGCCATGGTGGCTCATGTGTTCTGTGTGGTTGGCTGGGGGAGCAGACACTAGTGGCTCATGTGTTCTGTGTAGTTGGCTGGCAGAGCAGACACTGACCCCCAGGCAGCCATGGTGGCTGATGTGTTCTGTGTGGCAGGCTGGGAGAGCAGACACCGACCCACAGGTAGCCACGGTGGCTCATGTGTACTGTGTGGTTGGCTGGGGTACAAAAAGAAAGCTTGATTGTTGCTTTTTTATGGAGGTAGGGTCACAGCCAGAGTTCCTTTAACTCATACTGATGAACTGAACAGATAAGTCAAGGTTTGGGGACAAAGGCATGGGAGGTTAGCGTCTATTATTTCCTTGTTCCACTACCTAAGTCCCACGGACGCCATAGAGGTCATAAGCTTAAGGGCCTACACAAAATCACGGCGCTCTTTGATATTATCCAGTAAGAAATGTCAACCCACAGAATGAGAGAAAGAATTTATAAATGACTTACTTGATTTCAGATTGGTATCTAAATGGAAAGAACTCTTATAGATCAATAATAAAAGAAGCAACTCAGTTGAGACAAACAAGCCGTTGGATAGAAACTACTGCAAAACAAAACAAAAACTATTCAGGTGGACAGTAAGTCCACAAAAGATGCTTGAGAGAAGCCATTAGGGAGCTGCAAATTAAACTCACAAAAAGATATCACTAGGAAGTCTGGACTCAAGCAGACAGGAGATCATATATCCACACATTGGGTATCCTGTGAACTGTCATGAGATTACATGATGGAGCCACAGCTCCTCCAAAAGGGTTAAGCATACGTGTAGCATATAAGTCAATAATCCACTGCTACCTGGAGAAATGAAGATGTGTGCCCACACAAAATCTTAAACACAATTGCTCATAAACAGCCTTATTTTTGAAATCACCCGAAGTGAAAACAACACAAATATCTATCAACCTGTAAATAAAACATATCCATACAATATAATATTAATTTACTATAAAAATTTAAAGTGCTGATACATGCTACAATGTGGATAAGTCTTTTTACTTGTTTATTTTTATTAGTTTTTAAGACAATATACCAACTAATGATTTAATGGTGGTGTGAGGGTCATGATACTTTGTTCTAATTTGTCCCCTGCACAGTTATTGTCACCTACTCACCGAGTCCTCATTATAATACTAGATAAAATAAAGAAATTGCAAAAGGTCATATGTTTTATGGCTTTATTTCTATGCAGTGTCCAAAACAGACTAATATACAGAGGCAGGAAAATAGATCCAGAACTTCATAGCCCTGAGGGATAGTAAATACAAGATGAATGAATGAATATAAGATTGATTTTTTTCAAGTTATGAAAATGTTCTAAAATTAGATTGAATTGATAGTTGCACAATTCTGTGAAAAATATTAAATCCTCCAAATCACACTTTTAAAGAGTGAATTTGGCATGTAAATTATACTTCAATAACAATTTTAAAAAAAGAAAAGAAAACGACTTCCTTATTGCTCCCTCTGCTCTTTCCTCTGGTATGAAGATGGACTTGTCCATTCTAAACTCTGTGGAGGACAGCCTGCACCTATACACATCTGTATTTTCCTCCACTGGTATGTGTTTCTCCTGTGACCTAGGCTGCATGTCTGACAGCTCCTCAAGTAGAAAACGTGTGAGGATGGAAAACAGCACCAAAGCTCTTTGGTGGTGATGACTTAGCCCTAGTGGTACTTTGCTGTGAAACTCCTCTGTGTATCTGCTTCAATCTATCTATAGTTCTCTTTTTTTTTCCTGGCATACACTGATTTCAACAAGTATCCCTTGTGAGTCTGTCCTACTGCAGCCCAGCAAGAATATATTTCCCCTTGCCCTTAGGTTTGGCCACGGTTTATGAAATGAAGGAAGTAGTAACTTGTGAAATTTACAAAAGCTCCAAGCTTCTCCATCAACCTTCCTGTAGCCATCCATGAAGGGAGGGTAAGCTCTCACAATGGTAGCCCCTTTAGCTGAGTCCTGGATGGGCATGGAACAGAGCCACCTCAGGGTGCACAGGAGGCAGGAAGAAAGGCATTTTGTGGTATAACCACTGAATTACTCTTTTAAGCAGAACATTTCCACATTGAAAGCTTACCCACTAAGATGTCATTATTTCAGCCACTCAGAAACTATATTCTGAGCATCCATAAGTGCTCGACATTAGCAAGTGATATTTAAAGTCTTCTGTTTTCAGAATCCTTACTGTCTTTAATCCTTATTGTTTATTGAAATATAAAGAAAAAGACAGGATGATCAAAGTATGAATTATGTGTTGAGTGATGTGACCTACACGGTATCATAGGAGGTTGAGAGCAAAAAGAGGTCATATCTGCTTCAGATTTACCCAAGCTTCTTGTGTGTGTGTGTATGTGTGTGTGTGTGTGTGTGTATGTGTGTGTGTGTCACTCTTGATTTTTATCTTGGGTAGTTATTTTAGGTGCTAAAAATGGAATTGGGTGTAGATTAAAAACAAATCCTTACAGTTTAACAGAAAATATCTATTATAAATAAATATGTATATACAATATAGAATAAAATGAAGGTAATTAAGCAAATTGATTTAATTTCACACATGCAAAACTAAAGCAATTTAGCACCACAGACTTTAGTTGTTTACAAGCCTTTTCTTCTTTTTTATTTAAGATTTATTTTTATTTTCGTGTGTGTGCGTGTATGTGTGTGCATGTGCGTGTGTGTGCCCTCATGCATGCACAATCACATATGTGAGCCTGCAAGCAGGGACAAGAGAAAGCATCTGGTCCTTGAAACCAAACTACCAAATGTGGGGGCTGGGAGCCGAGCTCAGATCCTCTGGGAGATCAGTAGCATTCTTCACAGTTCAGCCTTGTGCTCAGTCCCATCTTTTCTTCTTAACCGTGCACAAGTTTTCTTCGGGTTTTGTTTCTGTTTCTGTTTTTGTTTTTTAAAATAGGTGTCATATGTTAGTAGTACTTGTTGGGCATGAGTGAGGTCGCTGTAGAGGTAGTTCATGACATCATCATGAATGTGGATGCATCAGATTCAATCACAAGGAGTTCAGGGGAGAGAAAACTGCCTCCCCACTTTCAGCACTGGAACAGCCCTTCACACACCCCACTCCCATCCCACAATTGTATGAGTGAAGAACAGAGCTCAGAGAAAAGCGAGGAGCTTACTCCAAGTCACACAGCCTTTTAATGTCAATCTGGGGCTTGGAGACAGGCATTTTGATTCTCATAATGTTCTTAGTTTTATTTCTAATGACTATAATCCTAACCACATTTCACCTGCCTTCTGACCTTGAAGAGAGTTCAACTGAACACTTAAGTCAGTAATTTGGGGCCCTGTTATAAGTGTCTATGGAGTTTGGCTGTTTAATAGGCCATGACTAGACAGCAGCTGTGCTGTACTTGTGTAGAATGCCACAACACAGGCATTGGGTCCTATGTGGGTGGGGCTTAGAATATTTTAGAATTAGATAGTGTTTTGAGGCAAAATTGTAAGACCTTTGAAAATAGAAGGCATGTGTGGGTAAACAGAGACATGGAATCTGCTCTTAGAGAAAATCCAGTAGTTGGGTTTGTGGACATAAAATGTTAAATGTGACCTCATGGCACTGTAACAACAGAAGGAAAGGCAAATAGACCTCAGCCCAAGACCCTGGAGATCATCAATGGCTGTCTTGTCAGCACAGAGAACAACTGGAGAACCGACAATTTCCACAGGCAGGAGCCCCACTTCGACTTGGATAGTGGAGACCTTCTGGAATTTATATAATCTTTCTGAAAGAGGAGGAGGGCGAGCCAGAACAATTTCAAATAATCAGAAAAATATTTAAAGTGGTAGGCAAACTTGAAAATGAATCGATTTTCCATCTTCAGAAAGGATGGAGGCTTAGGCTAGACTTGGGGCTTAATTATAGGAAAATGTGGGTAGTCACATAAGCCTGTGCCAATAACTGCCATACTACACACACAGGAAGGGAGGGGCTATTTTCATGAAGCCATGGGTCTTTGAAATCTAGGACTGTGGCTCTCTGAATGCACGTCTCATTTCCTTAGATAACTGTTCCTATTTAATTCCATTTCCTAACATACAGTCTGGTAAATTTTCCATAGCTCAGTGACTAAGACCTAAGGATAAACATTCAGATTCCAAAGAAAAAATAAGCTCACTTGTTTATTCTACACTGAAGGTGTACATGGGAATGTGGACTTCCTTACCAAATGCTTCGATGAAAACTCTCTACCTACAAACTTCTTGATTTACAAATACCTTTGTAATATTATTAATAATGGAAACTTGAATTTTCATTAGAATTGACTGCTATTACTTCCAAACTCTCAGTGAGGCTTGGTCAGACCCCAATTCTTCATCCCTACAGTGCTTGGATGCTTGCATAATGTCCAAGCCTCCAGCTATCACATTACTTGACTCTATCTTTCTTCCATTAAAATTAACATCCTCGTGTTATAATCAATATTGCCAACTTGATCTAGAATCACCAAGGAGCTAAGCTTCTTGGCATATCTGTGGGGGGCAGTTTCTAGTTAAGTTAATCAAAGTAGGAAAATCAATCTGAACCTTGTGTCCCCCACCATACCGTGGGCTGGGGGCTTGGATGTCATAAAAAGCCAAAGTGCAGCTGAGCCACAGGCTTTGTGACGGTCTGTTGACTCAAGCTCCCGTCTCTCAGACTTCCCTACTGTGCTGCATAATACCCTTGAACTGTGAGCCAAAACAAGCACATGAACAACATGTTTTTGCTAGAAAAAGAAAGGAAGACCATTCTTTGACTGAGGGACATCTAGGTTGTTTCCAGGCTCTGGCTATTACGAATTAGGCTGCTATGAACATGGTTGAGCATATATTCATGTTGTGTGGTGGAGCGTCTTCTGGGTATATTCCAAGGAGTGGAATAGCTGAGTCTTGAGGTACCCCTATTCGCAGTTTTCTGAGAAAGTGCCAGATTGATTTCTACAGTGGTTGTACAAGTTTGCACACCCACCAGCAATGAAGGAGTATTCCTGTTTCTCCACATCCTCGACAGCGTGTGCTGTCACTTGAGTTTTTTATCTTAGCCATTCTGATGGGAGTAAGATAGAATCTCAGAGTCATTTTGATTTGCATTTTTCTGATGACTGAGGACATTTAGCATTTCTTTGTTTCTCAGCCATTCAATATTCCTCTGTTGAGAATTCTTTGTTTAATTCTGAGCCCCATTTCTTAATTGGGTTGTATGTCCCTCAGTCGAAGACTGGATAAACAAACTGTGGTACATTTACGCTATAGAACACTACTCAGCTATTAAAAAGAAGGAAATCCTGAAATTTTCAGGCAAATGGATGGAACTAGAAGTGATCATACTGAGTGAGTTAACCCAGACCCAGAATAACTCACATGGTGTGTACTCACTTATAATTGAACACTAGCCCAAAAGGAATGACCTATGAAAGTCTTCACTTACCAGAAGATTGGGATAGATGGGGACCTCCTATTGGGACTCTAGGTGAGAGAAGTATGGGACAATGAGGAAATAGAGGGATCCAGAGGGTCCTAGAAACCTATAAGAAGAACATCATGATGGGCGGATCTGGACCCAGTGGGGTCTGCTCAAACTTCTGCACCTGCCAAGGACAATACATACAGTAAACATTGAACCCCTACTCAGATCTACTCAATGGACAGGACTGTCTCCACAGCTGTGTGGAGAGCAGGGACTGACTCTGACATGAACTCTGGTGCCCCATATTTGACCACTTCCTCTTGGTAGGGAGGCCTGGTGGCACTCAGAGAAAGAATAGGCAGGCTACCAAGATGAGACTTGATAGGCTGTGACCATATGGTGGGGGAGGAGGTCCCCTTCTTTCACCAACCTAGAGGAGGGGAAGAGGGTGAAAGAGGGAGGGAGAGAGGAATGGGAGGATACAAGTAAGGGGATAGCAATTGAGATGTAACCCAAATAAATTAATAAAAAATTAAATTAAATTAATTTTTAAAACTTTATAAAAAAAAAAAAAAGAAAGGAATACCAAGAAAGTCCTTTCCTAAGTTTAGTTTTTCCATCTAGTATCAGTATTCATTCTGATCCAAGTCTACTGGAGATGATTTAGTTATCTTCCTGAATTTTGACTCAGAATTTTACCTTTATAGGCACAAAATCCAGGGACAATGATGACTCTGGTCCTGCCCAAGCGTTTCAGGTCAAATCAGATGATTCTGCTTTGTTGCCTGCAAGGAAGTGTGGGTCACTCCATGAGGAAGAAAATTGTCCCAAGTGAGGTAAAAGCGAGTGAGATTTTCCATGTGCAAGGGACCTGGGCCTAGTCTAGCAGACACAGTTCATTACAAACACAGCCTGGTCTCTTTCACTCCCAGCTTCACTGGCAGCCTCATGGAGAGAGCATTGCACTGCACTTAAGGGCAGGCCACAGTGTTTATAATCTGCTTCTAAGTACAGCTTTGCTGAGGGTAGAGCCTGAAAAATGATTACAGCCAGTGATACTCTGTAAAAAGCATATCATGCCAGGAAGTAGTGAACAATTATTATGGAGAAAGAGGATTGCAGGATTGCAGCATCCAAGATGCTTTTGAGATGATAGCAGAAATAAAATTCAATTAAAAATTAACTATAACAAAAATATAGAAAGTGATAAGGGATGGATTTGGAAGACTGGAAGTAAACCACAGAAAATTAAAATCGCTGAGTCAAGAATTTTGTGTCTAGAGCCAGGGACATGGCTCAGCAGGTGCCTGAGGCTTCATCACCAGAGTCTGATCCTCAGGTCCCACAGAGTGGCAGGAAAGAATCAATTCCCAGTAATTGTCCTCTGAACCTCCACATATGCTCCAGAGTGCCTTCACTCACACATACATACATATATACATACATACATACATACATACATACATAATGAATGCAATAAATAAATAATTTAAAACTGTATTCACCCAAATAAAGCAAAAGTTCATAAATATCAGTATCCTTTCCATTAGCATAGTCGGCTTTTATCTATGTTCCCATCTTAATTCTCAAGCTAGTAATTACTTAAATTAAGGTTACGTTGCTACAAGAGTTAGGTGATAGAATATGTTCTTAACTATCAGACCAGCACTAGATAACACATGGATACTGTCTTACTCTGTTTTCTGTTGCTATCACAAAACGCCACAGACCGGATAATTTATCCTGAACGAAATTATATTTACTTAAATATTCTGGAAGCCGGGAGACTCCAGATCAAGGAGTTCTATCGAGTGAGGCTTTTCTTGCTGGTGGGGACTCTGTAGAGCCTGCTGGCGATTCAGGGCACCACAGGAAGGGCGGAGCAAGCTAGCTCAGGAGCCCTCACTATTATAAGAAGGCCCCTCTGATGTAACCCATGAACCCCATCTTTCCAAGAATAAACTATCTATTCCCAAGAGTAGAGCCCTCTGGACCCTGTTGTTTCCTAATGATTCTGCCTGGTGATACCTTGCAATGGGGGGGATACACATCAGTAAAAGTTTCAGTGGAGGCCGTGTGACCACAGCACATGCATAAATTAAGGTAAGACTAAGGAAAATAGATATAGAACTAGAAACACTTCTTGACTGTACCTCCACATATTTGAAAGTATGCTCCGGTAGAGTATGCAGATTAAATATAAACTCTTAATTATGAATATGCTATTCAAATTCGGCAATCAGCACCTAAAATATTCTCTGGTTGATGGTCAGAAAGTTATGACAAGATTCTTATAGCCTAAGAATCCAAGCCCTACTTAATATTTTGAAAAAGAATGTCCTGAGAAATATCCCTTACCTATACTGTCATCATGGTGTGTAAGTAAAAAAGAGAAGCGAATTTAATGTTTAGAGATTTGGTGAGCCCTCAGGCTGTAATGTTGTGGGTCTGAAGGCAGAAGCAGAAGGATTGCCAAAAGCTCAGCACTAGCTTGGTCTACATGGTATGACCTTGTCAAAAAAAAAAAAAAAAAAAAAAAGAGATAAAATAAAATAAGGAAAGTGAATGATTTGGTAGGTATTTTGGGGCACTTAATCTTTTGAGGCTACTAGTTTATTTATGCAGAATTTCATATTTAAATCTATCAATGTCTTTAAATAAAACAGTGTATCAAAAGGAGTTCTCCTAAATGTTTACCTTCAGATTTTGCTCTGGACAAGAGGGCCCTGACAAGCAAGACTCCCAGATTCCCGGGAATCTGGGCTGGAAGTAACTCAGTGCCTGCATTCACGAGAGGGCTTCGATGGGAGGCTGACCCAAATTGAAAGGCCAGATCATCATCATGCAGCAGTGAAAATCTAGGCCGTAGCGCTCGCTGTGCTCTAACTTCAGTCGTAGAAGGAATATGATTGCCGATTATAGACATACCCTGAGGCTACGAGAGGACTAACAGGGTGATGTGGCTCACACAGGCTAACAGCACACAAGAGGCAGACCTGCCTGAAGGTACATATATTTTAATTCTGAAGATCTTGGGCCTTCACTTTCACTTTATATTAGCTTACGGTTTGAAAAGTAGGTCTGAGATGCACTAAATATTGTAAATGTGTATGAGGTAAAAGAAAGGCTAAACTTACTTTCCACACACAGGAAGGTGTACACGTTTCTATAGCCCTAGCTCCGCCCCTTTTAAGGATACAATGAAATCAAAACCATATTTCTACACTGGTGATCAGATATTTTGATTCACATCTTAAGTGTTATGGCTGTGACACTTTGTAGCCTTTAAACTAACATTTCTTGAGCAAAGGAGTTACCCTAAACATCTGGCACTCTCAGGAGATATTTCCACTGCTAGGTCGCACGCAGTTTATGAAGCTACAGTACAGTCCGTATTTTCCAGAGCAAGAGGGGTGCATGTGGCAGTCTTCAATTCACAAAGATGCCCAGAACAGGTGGAATCAAATTGAAGACTTGGTGGCACTTTTCCTCCTGCACCGCATCCTGCAAGGACTTGATCTTTAATCCTGCTTTGCATCTAAACTGTTAACTACAAAGAAGTATGGGAAATTTTATTTTTATCAAGATGCTGGAGCCTGCACACACCGCCACCATGGTCATAAGCATGTTAAGCCTAGTGATTTACCCAAGGCTTGCTTTAGCCCAAACTTGCATGAAGTTGAGTTTTTTACTATCTCCCGAGGAAACTGAGATTCAGAAAGGTCACAGAGCCAGCTCAGAGTCGCACAGCTAGGTGACAGAGCTAGGCTTGAACACAGCACTCCTGACACTTGAGTCCATCTATTAACCTTTGTGTATCAAAGTGTGATGGGGCCACACTGCCCACTTGCGTAGCAGGTGTCCCGGGAGAGTGCTGTGGGACTTGGCCTAGGAGGTGCAGAACTGAAGTGAGAGAGCTGAGAAACTGTAGTCAGTGTAAACATGTCTTTATTTTGATCCCAAATGTGGGATGTGAAAAGGCTTTGTAAGAGGGAACTGCCTCTTGTGAGGGCATGGGCTTTGCCAGTTGAAAAGCATCCTGTAGGGACTATGGCGGTGGCGGGGGGGGGGCAGGAAGGGGGTGAGGGGTGTATGTGAGTATAAATACAAAAAATAAAAAACACCAAAGAGTGATAGTTTTTGCATCGCTTTGCATCTCTTGGCTTCTTCACTTCACATCGCTTCACTTCCAAACTCTTCAAGTTTGCTGCCGCTACTTGTTGTTTGACTTGACTGCTATAATCTTGATGATGAAGAGTAGAATTGCCCCAAAGAACTGAATTTAAAAAGGTCTACCTCTCCTGTCCCTAGTAACCTTCTTTCCCTCCTAACCTAAGGTGAGTGGGTTGGAAAGGAGGTAGATGCATTAAGGAATCTCAAATAAAGTAGTTAGTTTATGTATACACACATATATATCCATATACATATATTTTTACTATAACTTATTCACATTACATCTGGATTATAATCCCCTCATTCTTATCTTCCTGTGCAATATAGTGCACTCCTTAACGTGCAAAATGACTGCCTCCCCTGCAGTCCGAGGCCTGCTAGAAGATTCCATTTGGGTTATCATTGCCGATGCAGCAGAATGGTGCTCATGCAAGATGCCTTTCTTCTGACCAAGAACCTAAAGTTCCTAAGACATCTTTATTTCCTGTAATATTAACCACCGTGCTATTTTATTTACTTTGTGGACACATTTGCATTGCCATTCAGAGGTGAGATGAAGTATGCAGAGGCATTCATAGTGGGGGAGTCAGAGGGTTTCCCTGTCTTTGGAGCCTGCACACTAACAAATCCCTCTTCTAACCCTCAGGAGCACAGTTGTTTCATTCTTTTCCTATCCTACAGAGAAGGTTTTACTCACATTTCACTTTGGGTGTTTGTATCTGGAGCCAAATCTGACAAAGCAGCCAGGTGGCCTCGTGTGAGTGTTTTCTAACTTGCTGTCCCCTTGTCTCTGGAGGGCATCAGAGCTTCTAAAGTTAGTGAGGTCTTCGTTATCTACCATATTAACCCGTTTCAAAGGCCAGACTCGACCAAATGCTAGGGCTCTATGGAGCCAAATGCATCCCTCTAGGGAGACTGTAACTGACGGGGGCTGAGAAAGAAGAAAGCATCTCAACAGAATTGACAACACAGCTTTCTTCCCACCAGAAACGGAGCTCATCCACTATTGAGGTAAGCAGGTTCCACCGCCAGGCAAGAACAGCAACGGCTGAATTCTGTTCGGAGCCTGACTTCAGTTTTCATTTAACTTGATTAGAAACAGCTGGACAGCCAGAAGGCTGAAGTAACTTTTCCGATGATGCAGAGGGAAAGAATGTTTGCAGTGACCTAACCACCGTCAGTTACTATCCTGACTGGTTTCATCGGGAAGATAATTTGCAAGAAAGCCCCCAAGCTGCTGTTGTTCACGGTGACCAACATGTATGTGTATGTAACATTGCCCCCTGGCATGGACTGTGATAACCACACTATATATTGCATCATCCACACCCATTTTACATTTCCAAAAGGTTTTTTTTTTTTTTATGACTATACACTATTATGAATCCGAAAATGCAACAAAATTTAAAGCTTGTTGAACCACAAGTAGAAAATTCCACTTGGGACCTCACTGTTAAAATGAAGGCATACTAAAAATTTTTAATAACCCTGACTTAAGGCGATGTGTATAAGATTTGTGCAAAATGCAAATATATTTCATACTTATATTTGGGTCCCATCTATTTCACTATATATTTGCAAATCTTCAAATTGCCTAAAAATGTGAAATTTGGAACACTGAGGTAAGTTCCAAGCATGTCAGATATTCAACCTGTGATCATATTAGTATCAGATTTTTAATAATTAAAAAAAAATTTTATTAAGTCATGGACATATGGATAAACATTTCTTTAAAGAGATGGAGAAGTTAGATGTTGACTCAACCATGCAAATATAAGAAAAGAAGTGTCTTCTTAGATGAGGACCACAGCCTGGTTCTGTTCTGTTCCTACCCAGACTCTGATATGGCACCAGCAATGTCTATGCTTCTTCCTCACAGGGCCAGGTATCCTCCAGCCAGAATCTCCTTCTCCCTGCCTCATATGGGTGGTTGCTCACAGTCAGCCTTGGGCCCTTAAATATGTCTGATTAGCTTTGCAGAAAAATCAAGAGAAGTCTGCTTCTTTGCTATTAGCTCTTAGCTGTGCAAGCAATAAATTGGACATTCGCAGCCACTGTTTTATTCAGCCCTCTTGAAACACTCTGTGTTATTAAATTATTTAGATAGAAGCTGAAGAGAACAGGGCTCATAATGGCAAAGATGCCCACGTCACTGATAACTGACAGTGGCAATATGTGATCTCAGCCTCTTCAGCACTGGAGCCTTGGTAGCAATGACTTAAGAGACATACACTGTTGATCATCATCACACCAATATGAAAATCACATCCTCAGAAAGTCCTGCCTCAGAGTCAGGACGTTAAAGAGAATGTAACCACTCCAGGGCAGGTACTGTTCTATAGCAGACACACTTGCCATTTTCAGATGGCCAACATGGTGACAGTATGTGGGCTTTCCAGCCTAAAGCTCTTTTTGAAGTGTCACAGTACTTGAAGCCCTGTCATCCTCAGAATGGGACCCCACCTACTTCTGCTATTCTCTAGTATGTTATTATTTTATCTCTCCATCTGTTTCCACAAGATATATTTGGGGAAACATGACACCTACGGACAAGGTGTTTGTGAGAATTATACACATGACGGGGGCCCTGCATAGCTGCTGCTTGACAGGCATGGGCAGTGGTTTTGACTTATTACCACTGTAGCAGGAGAAAGTTCTTCATCAGTGTCACTTGTGACTTCCATGCTTCCTGGAAACCGAATGCCTCCCCAGTGCATGAGGGACTGGGCAGTGCTCTGCGGAGGCGAGACCCAAGCCAGTCTTATTAATTTGTGAGAGGTCAATCTAGAACAAGCAGCTGACCTGTTAGGGCTCATGTCCATCTCTCCATGGCTCAGATAATGATGTTCCAGTCAGTGCTAGTTTAATGGCCACACTCACGCTTTCAGACTTTATTGTTCAGATCAGATGAATGAAAAAGAAAAAAGAAAAAAATGGACTTTAGGAATGTCCTGTCCATTGGCTAGATCTGGGTAGAGTTTCGAAGTTTACTGCACATATTGCTCTTGGCTGGTGCCATAGTTTGAGCAGGACCCCTGGGCCCAGATCCGCCCATCATAATGTTATTCTTTCAGGTTACTAGGACCCTCTGGATCCTTCTATTTCCCCATTCTCCCATGTTTCTCTCACCTAGAGTCCCAATAGGATGTCCTCCCCTCTGTCCCACTTTCCTGGTCAGTGAAGACTTTCATGGGACATGCCCCTTGGGCTAGTGTCCAGATATAAGTGAGTGTATACCATTTGACTCTTTCTGCTTCTGGTTTAACTCACTCATTATGATAATTTCTAGTTCAATCCATTTGTCCACAAATTTTGGGAATTTTGTCATGTGCTGGAGCATCTTCTGGGTATATTCCAATGAGTGGAATAGTTGGGTCTTGAGGAAGCCTTTTCTCAGTTTTCTGAGATAGTGCCAGATAGATTTCCAAAGTGGCTGTACTAGTTTGCATTCCCACTAGCAATGAAGGAGTGTTCCTCTCTCTCCACATCCTCGCCAGCATGTGGTGTCACTTGGATTTTTGATCTTAGCCATTCTGATGAATGTAAGATGGAATCTCAAAGTTGTTTTGATTTGCATTTCCCTGATGACTAAGGAGGTTGAGCATTTCTTTAAGTGTTTCTCAGCCATTTGATATTCCTCTGTTGAGAATTCTCTGTTTAGTTCTGAGCCCCATTTCTCAATTGGGTTATTTGGTTTGGTGGTGTTTAATTTCTTAAGTTCTTTATATATTTTGGATATGAGATCTTTGTCAGATGTAGGGTTGGTGAAGATCTTTTCCCAGTCTGTAGGCTGTTGCTTTGTTAGGATGTTCTTCACAGTTAAGTGGAGAGTAGGATCTGACTTTCACACGTACTCTGGTGCCCCATATTTGACCATGTCCCCTGGAGGGGGAGACATGGTGGCACTCAGAGGAAGGATAGCAGGCTACCAAGAAGAGACTTGAAACCCTATGAGCATATACAGAGTGAGGAGGTCCCCCTCAGTCACAGTCATAGGGGAGGGGAGTAAGGGGAAAATAGGAGGGAGGGAAGAATGGGAGGATACAAGGGTGGGATAACAATTTAGATGTGATATGAATAAATTAATAAAATATATTAAAAATCCAATTCATACTAGCGTAAAAAAATAATAAAATATTTAAGAATAAGCCTAAAATAGAGAAATGGACTTTAGGGGTTGGGTGCAATTTAAGAGTGCAAAAATAAGCAAGGGTAAACTGCATGTGGTCTTTGTGATGTACCGTGGAGAATAAACTGTGTTAGGATAATGAGGGGCATGTGGGAAGCAGGTAGGTATTTGAGAAATAACATAACATAACATAACATAACATAACATAACATAACATAACATAACATAACATAACATAACATAAGCATATTTAAAATGTTCAGAAGCTGCGAGTCTCAGGAGGAGACAGTCGATTCTTACTTAAAGGTCACTCATTCAAATGTATTCATTCCTTGTGGTCTCCTTTCCTTTAGGACAATATCTAGTCTTTCTTCTGATTTTAAGAGAGAAGAGAGAATAAATTCTACCTATTCAAAGCCAGAGAGAAATATGATCTGTACTGATTCAAACAGAATTTAGAAATACTGAACAGTCTAGGAGGACTCCACTTGTGTGGCATATTTCTAGAAGTCAGAGAAAAACAAGAATATTTACAAAGCTTTCTAAACAGCTGGCCAGTGGTAATGCTGCTTTCCCTATGTCTCTCCTAATCAAGGATGTGTTGACAAGATCTATACATTGGCATAATTTTGTGTGTTTGATTCCTGGGATCCCTAGGACAATCTTTGTGCTATCAATTTCTCCCACAGGGGTTCAGGGCACAGTGTGGAAGTCAGAGGTTTGAGGTAATATGGTTCTGCTCCTGACTGGGGAACAACAGACCAACTGCCCACCTAACTGAGCTTCCCTGTGTTGCCTAGCAAATCAGTGTAATACCTAGTTTATAGCTCGCTCAAAGACATGTCACTTTTGTATAAGGTGTCCTGTGGACCCTGGTACACCAACACACATAAAATAAAAATAAATAAATTGTTAAATAAAAATCCATCCATTTAAGTAAAAAATAATGAAAGGTATTGAAATTTAACATTCACATTTAAAATGTTTAAATATAGTTTACTGATGACAAACAAATAAATAATTTTTAAAAACCCATGCCATTAGGATGAATTTTATTGCTTCTTTTCTTTTCTTTAAAAAATTTATCTAAAAAATTTTTTTAAATTTATCTATTTTTATATTACTTGTATGGATATTTTGCCTGCATGTATGTCTATGCACCGCATGCAATATAGGCAGAAGCAGGTGAGTTGAAGTTACAGACAATTGTGAGTTACAACATGGATAGTGGGAGTTGGAACTGAGTCCTCTGTATGAGAATCCAGTGCTCTTAACCCTTGGAGCCCTCGTTCCATGTCCCAAAACCCTCTACAGCCCTTCTTGTTCCTTGTTTAAATGTAATAAGTTTCACTGTGGTTTGTGCTGTATTCCTAACACAATGGGCAGTTCTAAAACATAAACGTGCTAATGGATGCAGGAATCCACCTCTTCGTCCTTCAAAGGCAGATTTTTCTTAGAAAAGACCAGGCGATGCAATGACTCATACTCTGAAAGAATGCTGTGGCTTTTTTGTCCCCTTTTCAAAATGACTCTGATGCTCTTTGACTGACTTTATTGGATATAGTCACAGATAAACGAGTCCCTCATTGTAAAAGAAACATCTAGTCTTTGTACCCGGTACATGTCTGTTATATTCAATGTAACTTGTATAAAAATTGTAGAAAACTGAAAAAAAAAATCTATCAGGAGAGAGCACACTGCTTATCAGCAAACACATCAGCCTAAAGCTGCTGTTGGTCTTTGTGTACTATTTATATAAAATGTCGTTTGGCGGCTACAGAGGTGACCCCACAGTTAAGAGCACTTGATGCTCTTGCAGAGGACCCAGATCTGGTCCCCAGGGTTCACAAATGACTCACAACTCCAGTTCCAGTGGATCCTGCATGCATGCAGTGCACATAAACTCATGTAGGCACACATATACACATGTAAACAGAATAATAAAGACACCTTTAAAACTGCCTTTTATTATTACTTTCATGGTTTTTCTACTGTTTTCTTTCCTGTTTTGTGTCTTGATTTCTTGCCTTTTATAGTACTTTTTACTTTCTCCTATGTCTTTTTTTATTATGCATCTCATATTTTCTGTAGTGATACACAGAAAAGCTTTTTTTTTTGACATCCGGTCTGCTTTTCTTCAGCTTATACTGAGACTATAGTAGGCTACTTCTTTGATATTGCATTTTGAATTTTAATATAAACAGTAAACATTCATCATGCTTACTCAAAGTTATGGATACACAGGGACAGTTCAAATGCATTCCCTGGGCTGGACAGCTGGCTGAGCAGTTAAGAGCACTTGCAGGGAATCTGAGTTTAGTTTTTAGTACTCAGATGGTAGCTTACAACCACCCATGACTCCAGTTCCAGGGGATCCGATGCCCACTCTGACCTCTGTGAGGCATCAGGTACACACATGGTATACATACACACGTGCGGAACATGCATACATAAAACAAATTAAATAAATCAGATGGATTTTTGATCTAGGATGTCACATTGTTATACTAAGCTGTGTGAACATTTAACCAAAATTTTCCTTTGCTTATGCATGTTGACCAATTATTAGTGAATGAATTCAAGAGTTTTATTCCCTAGATCAGTGTGTCAATGACTGTTTTCCAAGTTCTTTTCTCTGGAGCCAATAGACTGATAGAATAAACTACACCAAGGTATCCTGAGATGTGTGAAATGCTAAAATGTATCAACTGTATACAGTTGAATATAGATAAAATCGCCTTTGCAGCACTGGGACAGGCTTGTGTCTCACACACTCATGAAGCTGACCATCCATTCATTCCACTCATCCCTATCAACTCTCAATGCTGCCAGTATTTTAAATGTGAGGTTTGTTTCATCTATTCTTTTTTGTCTGTCTTTGTGTATATGCATTTGTGTGGATGTGACAAGTTGTGTGTGTGTGTGTGTGATATGTATGTGTGTGTGTGATATGTACGTGTGGGTGATATGTACGTGTGTGTTCCTGTATGCTTGCCTGCATGTGTGTTCAGAGTCCAGTGAAGCCTTTGTGTCCTCTTCCCTGCCTCACTCCTGCTGAACCTGAAGTTGGGTTTTTCAGCTAGGCTGCCGGCCAGGAAGCCCCAGTTAGCCTCATGTCTCCACAGCCCTCAGTGCAGAGTTGCAATAATGCTTGGTGTGCTGGAGACTGAATTCTGATCCTTATGTTTGTGCGGCAAGCTGACCCATTCTTCTAGCCCCGGTTAAATCTATTCTCAACAGAGTATCTCTTCTATGTCTTTCTTTCTTGGTAGAAAGGGTGGTACCAGTAATCAAACTCAGGGCCCTGTGCATGCTAAGCAAACGTCTTCTCTTCTCACCGAATTGCCTCCCTAGCTCAATACTTCCATCATGACCAGGTGAATTACTATAGAATTTTCTATCAGTTTGCATGTTGGATAACAAAAATTTCCCATTGAGTTTCTGTTCCACATGTTAAACCCTGGTGTCTTCTGCACTATTTCGCCATACTAGTGCTGCCCTGTAGAATGTGTCCTCATCACTGTGCTGAGCAATGGGCTCTATGCCCACCCATCACAGCAGTGCTGCCCTGTGGAACGTGTCCTCATCACAGTGCTGAGCTATGGGCTCTACGCCCACCAATCACAGCAAACAGAGCAAGGGACAGAGTAAGAGGGTTTTTAGATTTTATGTCCACGTCGAGACAGCAATAGCTTAGCCCTATGCACAAATGGCTCTGAACTTCCTCACTAGCCCACTACAGCCAATCATGTGTACCTCTAACTCTACTTTCCTCATATGGAGCCCCAGGCTCTCAATCCAGTGTCAGCATACATGCATAAGAAAGAAGGAGGAAAGGTGGGACTAGGCACAGAGGCCTCAACCAAAAGTCCTTAAAGTTTTGTAAAGATTTGTAAAGCATATTTCACAAGAACATCTGACCATGTGCACACATTTCTAAGATTGTCCCCAGGGTCTTGGAAGAGTCCCATGAGTGTGAAGTACCAGCTTTGTGAGCTCCACAGCCAGCCTCCTCTGTATGTCAACCCTAAGCCAACACTCCGTGTTCTGTGTCCCACCTGTCCCAGCTCCATTTCTATGCCAAAGTGTCCCAGGTACACCACTGGGTGTTCCAGGTGTGGGCATGTTTGGCTCCCACCCCCAGTCAAGAATGTCTTCAAAGTGAAAGAAGCATGTTCTTCTTGGACTAGCTTTCTCTCAGAGGGGTTTGCTGCGTTATAAGGAAAAGTTGGCCTTTCCTGTCTTATTCAAATACCCAGTCAGTCTTCCTCAGTTGTGTGTCTTTCATGTGAATGGTTTTTTTGAGTGTGACATGTTTCTGGCAGGCTCACTCATGTGGTTGAACACTTGGCCCCGGTTGTGGATGCTGGTGTTTTGGGAGGTTTTGGGGTCTCTGATACTGTGGTGTATACCTAGCAGAAGTGGGCTAATGTAGTGGGCCTTAAAGGTGATATTCACTCCTGGTTCCCACCTGAACTGTCTGCTTCCTGATTCACCAAGAACAAAACAAAACAAAGCAAACAAACAAATCAACCAAAAAATACACACATCATAAGCTTCCACCAGCAGAAGCTACCTTAACTACAATGCCTTTCATGACATAATGGATTGAATATCACAAATCCAGGACTCAAAGTAAAGCTCTCCTTCCTCAGTGTGCTGGCTCTGGCTGTTTGACCCCAACAGTGCGATAAGTAACTAATACGGCTCCATATGTTTCGTCTTCTCTGCTCTTCACTATGGTCAATGGGAAGAACTGTCTTTCAGTGAGGGAAGATGAACAGTCTATTCAGCGAAGAGGGGAATAGGGTGGAAGCGGAAGGGAGGGACGGGAGGACACAAGTGATGGGATAACAATTGAGTTGTAATCTAAATAAACTAATTAATTAAATAAAAAAGAGGGAGAGAGAGAGAGAGAGAGAGAGAGAGAGAGAGAGAGAGAGAGAGAGAGAGGGAGGGAGGGAGGGAGGGAGAAAACAAAATCTCAAAGAAAGGGACTCAAGAGGCCACTCAGACCCTGAATCTTCACATGCACAAAGAAAGTCCACCAAGTTGTAATGCTGTTGTGGATAGGATGGCACATTTGTTAAAAACATAGATGACTTGGAAATGATTCCAGGAAGAGTATGAAAAGTTCACAGGGGATGACGCAATACAATCCCAGAAGAATTTGTAACCCAGCTAGATACAGACATTTCAAAAGAATTCTTAGTCCTCACCAGAAAAGGAAGTTACGGCTGTCTTTCAATAATCGTGGTGAGCATTTTCTAGGAGAAGGGTGAATAACTTAGACTTTTGCAAAGCAATCTAAATGAAAGCAAATGAATTAAATTAAGTCAGAGATAATTAGTGCCAACTGCTGGGAAACTCTGTTAGGCTCTGGAAATCTCCCAAAGGAGGTGCAAGCAACAGCATTACTCAGCACTGAGAAAACAGTATTATCACAGTGTCATGAGTAACTGCTCTCAGTTTGTTCCAAGGACCAAAGAGAAGCCCAGCCACACGTTAACTGTCTGTCTTCTCCAAGTAATATGTTTATGTGGTAAATTCATTACTACTTAGCCAGAGCTAAATTAGAAGGACATGTGTCTTCATTAATATCATAACCATCGCCTAAATAATTCAATCACTTTAAGTCCCTAATTAGAATACAGTCATCTCCTATAAGAGCTGAGTTTCCCATTGAAAACCTGTCAATTCAAATACGTGCAGTCATCATCAAACTCCTACCCAGATTTAGCCAAGGGACAGAACATTCTCCACAGTTAAGTGGAGACTGGGGACTGACTTTCACACAAACTCTGGTGCCCCATATTTGGCCATGTCCCCTTGATGGGGATACCCAATGGCACTTGGAGGAAGGATAGCAGACTACCAAGAAGAGATTTGATACCCTAGCATCATATTCAGGGGGAGGAGGTCCCCATCAGTCAAAGTCATAGGGGAAGAGGAGTGGGGTGAAAGTGGGAGGGAGGGAGGGAGGGAGGGAGGGAGGGAGGGAGGAATGGGAGCATGCATGGAATGGGATAGCAAATGAGATGTAATATGTATTATTTTGTTTTTCAATAAAAATGTGTTTAAATAAAAAAAAAGGAAAAAAAAGAAAAGAAAGAAAACCTGTCAATTTTGGTGCTATATAACAAAGAATATCAAGCTGCAAAGAAAGAGATGAGAGCAGCGAGCCTACTCTTAGGTGTTATTCTTGTGTTGTATCTTCTAGGAGCTTCAAGTTGAAGGGGATTTTGAGGAAAATAATATCCTGCTCACTTAGTTATGTGTACCATGGTATGAGGAAAGCTAATGATATCTTACCTGCCACCACAGCCTTATCAGCATCCCAGATGCCCCAGCCATGTGAACACTGCTTTGATGTCCGGGGGCTGATGTCCTCTGCTCTGTGCTTGAAAGACACCAGTAGTAGTAGAGATTTGGAATCCAAAGTGATATGGCATTATTCTCTGGGAACCAAGACTGTGCTATAATGTTTTTTTTTTTTTTTTTTTTTTTTTTTAACAACTATGTCATTTGAACCTTGAGGCTGCTGAGGCCAGAGAAGCTATTTCACTAGCCATTGACTATAAGACAATTTTAAGGCAGAGTTAAACTTCGAACTCAGCCCCACCTGTCTCCCAGATGTGTGATTTGAGTTCTGTGAGGATTAAGGACTCCTTTCTTGCTACCTGTCAGCGACACTATTCCCTTGGGAGCCTTGGGTGGTTGGTAGCAAAGCTGCGTAGAGGCCTGCCTGCCCACGGCTAACCACATGGCCATTTGCATTAGTAGGTTCTGCTTTCTGTCTCCTTTGGGTGGTGTGAGACCAGCCATCTCTGGTTCCTTAGAGCTCAGAGCTTCATTGGGCATTTACTTTGAGAGGCACCCATTCTCAAATGGACTCTGATGCACCCCATCAAAGCTTGGATTGGAAGACAAGTTAGGTGTAGACATAGAACCTTTCTACATTTTCCCAGAGACCCTTAAACCAGCCCAAACATTCATCTCTGGCCAGCTAATGGCAAGAGCATATCCAGGAGTCAGACTCTCCTACAGACCACTCCCCATGCTTACCTTGACTTCACTCCAGCCCTTATAGGCCCAGGAACAGGAGGCGCTTTCCCACCTGCTGTGGCTATTATCAGCTTTTAGTATTTTTGTATTACTTGTGATTTTCTGTTGTACTCGCATGGCACCCCAGGATTTGTGAAAACATAAGGACGGGCACCTTCAACAATCCCTGCCCCACCCCCAAGGCTCAGCAAGATACAGAGAGAAGTACAACCTCCTACTATCAGGAATCAGGGCTCTGCCAACTCCTTCCCAGGGCACACCACGTTTAGTCTGTGACCTCCCGACTTCACCGCTGGGTTTTACTTATTCCCAAGGATTGGCCCCGGGGGTGAAGTCCAGTGGAAAATTAAGAGTAGGCTGTTAGAAGAACCTGACAGAACTGGACTTCTCACTTCCCAAGATTTGAGCGATGCCCTACTGTGGGAGTTCGGCAGTTGTTTTCTTTGTACGTGAGTGGCTTTGGCTTGGCCACAGGGCGAATGTTGCTCTAACAACAACTGGGATTGTGTGTGGAATGAGTGGAATTTAATGTGGCAGGCCAGAGGACTTAATCCTTAGAGACCCATCTGAGCAGCTGGTAGCCATCCCTACATCAACTGGATAGGCATTTGGAGCCTCTGCTGTGAAGCAGTAGATATTACTCCATCCTTATCTAATATTTTTAAAGGAAACATCCAGTGTAACATGTTTCCCATAGTGCCTAGCACGCAAGTGCTTCATACAGCTAATTGCCAATACAATTACTACAATCTTATCATAAGTAGATCGTCATACTGTGTGTAGTATAACAGACCTTAATCTAAATATAAACACTTTATCAATATGCCATTATTGTGGGAAGGATTGTAAGCTCTGTCACAGTGAAAGCAGCCTTGGCAGGCTTTGCCCTTGGGCATACCACAAATACTCCCTGAGATTAACCTTGAGATAGACTGGGTGGAGCCATCCTGGGCCGGGAATTTAGGAAGGGGACAGAGGGACTCCACCTGGACTATTGTGTTTTTAATCGACCTTTAAAGGGAGAGGGAGATCATCCCTTGTACGTTAGAGACAGGCAGACGGAGAGGACAGAGAGGAGGAGTAGATTGAGACAGGACTTGAGCGCATGTGGATCGGGAAGAGGATCAGCAAACAGGCCGGACCAGCTCGCAGGTCAGAGACACCTAGGGACCCGTCTCGTGGAACAGATACCGGAAGGTTTACTCTTGTTTTTCTTTAAACTTTGTGTGTGTGTGTGTGTGTGTGTGTGTGTGTGTGTGTGTGTGTGTGTAAGCTAGTTGGGTTGTATAATAAAGTTTAATTGTTAAGACACAGAGCCAACACATTATGGAAACTTTATAGCCACTATATATGACTTTCTGATGTATTTTCACTTGAACCTAAGAACAATATCACCTTCTACATAAAAACGTCTCCATCAGCTCTAAAGTGTTTCTACTCTGACCCGCCTTCCACTTCACTCACTTCTGCTTCCCTCTTTCCTTGACACCTACAGCACTGACCCAGTTTTCATCAGCACTTCTCTGAGCCCCAGGATGTGAACATCAACAGCCTGTTGGCTGGGTGTGTGTGGCAGGCGCCCAAGATCAGAGTGGGTCTAGTCAGGGTTCCCCACTGATTATGGCGATCAACACAGTGCACTTGCTAGTCAGGGACTTAGAACATCTGATGATGCGCCAGGCCACTGACGGACCCTGGTTCAATGGAGGTGACTAGGCTTCCTGAGAAAGACACTTCAGGCTGGCCTCTGGCCTCTCCACACACATATGTGCTCACGTGCACCCGCGTGTGCGCGCGCGCACGCACACACACACACACACACACACACACACACACACTTAATAGGTTCTATTGACTAGGATGTGGCGTATCTTTGGGAAGCCATCATTCAAACTACCACCTGTACTAACCAAACCCAAGTTTACAAGTCCCAGTCACAGTTTTGAAAGTATGGGATTCCTGCCTCGCCTTTTCAAAGATTACATGAACTGCTGACCCTTGACCTAGCTATGCTTCACATGTCCCTGGGACAAATGAAAACCAATCCAGTCTGGAGTCCCTGGCCTCTGCCTCGAGAACTGTGTTTTATATCACCTCCACACAGATCATTTCTCTTTTTTCTATTAGTCTAACTCACTAAGAGAGTGCATTAGTGGGATGAAGGTGAGGCCAGGGAGGCACACATAACTATAGTTACTAAGGTAAATAACAATGATTTCTGAAATTTTTAACCTCTTTTTTTTGTTTTTATTTATTTATTTATTTATTTATTTATTTATTTGGGACAGGGTTTCTCTTGTAGTCCTGGCTGTTCTGAACTCACTTTGTAGAGCAAGCATGCTCTCCTTGAATTCACAGAGATCTGCCTACATTTATTTATTTATTTAAATTTAAATTTCTTTTGTTTATTTTTATTTTATTTTATTTTTTTCTGAGACAGGGTTTCTCTCTTTAGCCTTTGCTGTTCTGAACTTCCTTTGTAGACCAGAATGGCCTCGAACTCAGAGAGATCTGCTTGTCTCTGCCTCCTAAAGTGCTGGGATTACAGTCGTATGCCACCATGCCCGGCCAAATGTTACATTTATTCAAATGATATCTTCCTCAGGTGATGGAGTTTTGTGGTATCCTCTGAAGCTCACAGGCAGGAGGAAAGCCTCTCTTGCCTTGTGCACAATCTACATGTCTAGTGACTCTGAGGTGAGTACCAGGCATCTCAGCCTCTGCTTGTGGCATTCTCTAACAATGAGGATATTGGGGCGGGGGTGGGGGGAGACTGCTCTTTCTCTCCCACCCTCCACGTTTCTATGGTAATCTGCATCATTGACAAATGAAAGTGTGTACATTTCTAAAGATTTACTATTTCTCACCTAGTCTCCTCTCTGACCCCTCACCACAAGGCTGTCTCTCAGCCTCTACCTCCAAGACTAAAGCGAAAACAAAGGGATTTCCAGGCCTGTTTTTCTGAAAGGATCATCAAAGTGAACACAGATGGCCTTGTGGATAAGAAGGTGCACTTAAACCAACTAATATGTAGTAGTTATGTACTTCTGTGGCTCTATGTGTTGTTCCTCCCAAACAGAAAAACAGACTTATCATTTCACTATCCTCTCAGTATTCTTTCTATTGTAAAACACGGCTCGATGCAGCACCGCCATTCTGTCTCATCCTGACACACTAACGTCAGGAAGAAAGCAGTCACTATCAGGAGAGGCTGGCACGACAGTCATCCTCCAAAGCAGGTCCGCAAGACCCCAGGGGCTGGACCCCAAAGGTCTTAAGACCTGCCTGAGACTTCGCCTGACATGGCTTCTCTATAAGGTGTCCTGTAAGGTCATTGCTGAGTTCTACTGGGTCCTCTGCGACCACCCAGGACTCCAGAGTCTATGGGGTCTTCGGCAAAGACTCTAACTCTCTAACTCCATGCCTAAGTTAGAGCATCTTTCTGTAAAGGGGGAAGGATGCAATTATGGCAACACATGAATCTCAACTCCCACAGGAGTGCGTCATGAAGCATGCACCACGGAGAGTCTCTGGAGGAGCGTCTCACTGCACAGTTGTCTCTCAGGGTCATTTCCAGGACAGGATAGAACTGCAAGCCTGTTCAACCTCCATGTAATCACATGTCAGACTGACTGTTAGACATGATGTCAAGCCAGAACAAGGCAAGGCGGTGTATTGTGCCAAGACCAACTGAAGTTTTTGGGGGGGATATTCTCACAGCTCCAGATATGCAGGCTTAAGGAAGAAAGATAATTCCTTATCTTGCATTTCCTACGCCAAGCTTGTAATGTGACCTGTTCACTAGTAGCTTGTTAGACATTTAGCTCTATTTTGCTTTTAGTTTGTTTTGCTTCCCAGACTTTGTTCTACACATTTCAAAGAATTTTTTTAAACTTTCAAAACCTTAAGGGCTTACAAGAAAAAAATATAGACCTTTTTTGTCAGGAACAGAGCATTCTGTTTTTAATAAATATATAATAAGCCATTGCCTTGAGATCAAGTGTGAAAATACATTGTCAGGGGCTAGAGAGATGGCTCAGAGGTTAAGGGCACTGCCTGCTCTTCCAGAGGTCCTGAGTTCAATTCCCAGCAACCACATGGTGGCTCACAAGCATCTATAATGAGATCTGGTGCCATCTTCTGGCATGCATGTGTACATGCAGGCAGAGCACTGTATACATAATAATAAATAAATAAATCTATTAATAAATATAATAATAATAATAAACCCCTTTAAAAAGAAAATACATTGTCATGTTTTACAACATTAAATTGGTTGGAGGATGGAACTGTTAATAATCTAGTGCCTACTGAAGCTATGAAGCAAAACACTATATCATCTATTATCCCGAGTCTTTACTCACAGTCCAAAAGGTGAAAATAATGTTTAAAGTGACATTTTCATAATGATTTTGCATGCAGTGTTGGTAGAGCATTTATCTTTGCTATATTTCGGAGAGGACAGTAGGAAAAGTTATACTAATTGACCATTTACAGTTGAGTGAGCCATTTTCCCCTAAAAACTGGTAAAGGGAAAGTGAGTGAGAGGAGGGGGAAAGCTTCATGTTTGTTGCTGTAATGACACATACTGACTTCCAGGAGAAAGGGATTTATTATAGCCCACAATTCCAGGCGACAGTCATCATTATGGGAAAGTCAAGGCAGTGACTTCAAACAGCTGGCCCATCCCATCCACACTTAGGAGCAGAGAGAAATAAATGCACACATGCTCACATGTTGTGTGCTCAGCTTGACTTGTTCATGGATACAGTTCATTATCCATCTAGAAAATGGCTGTGCACAATGGGCTGTGTCTTTACACATCAATTAAATTAATTAAGATAATCCCAACAAACATGCCCACAGGTCAACCCAATGTTGACAATAACTCATGAGACTCTCTAAGTGAGTCTAGGTTGGGACAAGAGGACAATTAAAACAACTATAAGGGAGAGGGAGAGAGGAAGACAGACAGACAGAGGGAGAGAGAGGGAGAGAGAGAGAGAGAGAGAGAGAGAGAGAGAGAGAGAGAGAGAGAG
>OU015752.1:3649179-3675019 GCA_907169655.1 Acomys percivali | reverse complement strand
AAGAAGAAGAAGAAGAAGAAGAAGAAGAAGAAGAAGAAGAAGAAGAAGAAGGAAAGAAAGAAATTTTAAAAGGCTAAACCCTTTAGCTGGGGTTTGAGATTTATTTCATTCTATATCTCAGAATCTAGGATGACTTCTGGGTTTCTAGATCTTTCTTGGCTCCCCCTCAGGCTCTTGGCATGCCCTATCTATTATTTCATAAGTTTCTCATTTTTCTTGTTCAGTATTCACATGAGTGTCTTTGTTTAAAAGAAGAAAGCAGGAAGTGCATTTTCAGGGGGTTATGATCAGTTTCTAGGAAGACAGTCCCATGCAACAGGAAGGAAAGGGAAAAGACGAGGAAGAAAGCCTGCTGACTTGAGAAGGAACTAACTGGCTGTAGTCCACCCATAGAAACAGGAGAAATGAGTTATGTAGCCTCCAAGGCATCTGTGAGGGGAAAACATCAGCGAATCCAGAAGCTTTCCCACAGTGATACCCTGAACTTTTCTCAAAGATATGGAAAGGAGAAGTTACAGGGTATCTTGTAATGAGGATAAAACATATGCCTCAAGATGGTTTTCCTAATGACTTCATTGAAGCAGAATGTGCCACCCCTCCTGTTGGGAAAAACTGGGTCACAGAGGCTCACAGACACTGTATAGCTTAATGGAGACCAGTTTTCAATATGAGTTTATTTAAAAGACCAAGAAATGGGAACTATTCAAGGTTTCACATGCCCTCCTAAAGAGTCCTCTTGTGTTCTGGCCCACTTAAAAAGAAATTGGTAGAATGATTAAGGATTTTATCATGAAAAGTCACTTTCTTCTTTCACTAAGATAACACATGCCTGCCATTAGAGGGAGGCTGGAAAGAATGGAGGAGAGTCACAGAGAATAAGATTAATGAAACAAAAGCCAGACAAGGTGGAAAAAAATCAGAAAGTCAATGAAAAACTGTCTTTAGGAGAAAAAAAAAGTCCCTAAGAGCAGAAAGAGCAAAGAATGAACAAGTATGTGGTATAAAACAGGGCAACTGAGGCAGAAACAAAACATACAGCTTTTACACTAGTGTTTTCATAACAAAATGTCTGACAAGTAGCAACTTAAGGGAGGAAGGTTTATCATTTGGGCTTAAAGTCTGAGCAGTTGCAGTCTGCATGATGGGGAAGGCATTCAACGGGTAGCTCCATGGTGACAAGTGTGTGGTACCTTGTTGCATGGATTCCAAAGTCAGGAAGCCAACAGTGCCTAGGAAGTAAGATCAGTTTAAGTCTTAAGGCTTATCTGCAATGACCCTCTTCTTCCATTGAGACTTCACCTCTTAAAGGTCTCAAGTTCCAAAATAGTACCACCAAGGAGAGACCAAGTGTTCAGACTGCAGGTGCTTCTTTCTGAGCACCCTAGGGAGCCATACCAGGAGCTTGTAGAGAAGGAAACGGAGGACAAGTGGGTTTCCACAGGGAGCACGGGAGTTAAAGCTCAGATGAGAAATATGAGCATCCATTGATTTAAACAACACCCTCTAATCACTGTACCTCTGACCAAATGGCACTGTAGGAAGAAAAAGCATGGGCCACCCAGGCAGGAGTTACATTTATTGGTGCCAATTAAGTCTGAAAGAGAAAGCACAGTGGATCGGGACCTTAGCTCTGAACATAAAATGTGGCTGCATCAATTGCTCTCTTGGGGGACAACATTAGCCGAAGCCTAAGGAAAGGTAATGATTACCTCAGTGTGAGGCTTCACCAGAGCTGTTGAGAAACCCTGTCATAGGCCCACTTCATGTGTCTGTGACCTGCATGAGTGCCACAAAGGTTGCAGATACAGCCTTGCCAAGGCTCTGGTTTCTGCCAAGACAAGACGGAAGCCAATCTAACTCTAATGAAGCCCTCAAGGAAAGCAAGAACTCTCTGAAGGACACCCGGTAATTGATACGCTGCTTTATAACTGCTTCCGACGTGACACAACACAGTCCAGCAAACAGTCGGCTCTAAGAAACTAGAGTTTCACTAGAAATGAGGAAATAGCTTACATGTCAACCCTGAGCTGGCAAGGGTATCAATTCCTTAGACTGCAGGTGGGCTTTTAACGTGTCAGCTGCCAGGAAAGTTTCAATCTATAAGTGTGTAGAATATTGACTATGTCCTCAATACCAAAGTGGCCACCAGTGCAAGGGTAATGCTTCAAAACTTAAATACATGTTGAGTCACAATTCAGTCTATCATTAACTTTCAAATACACACGACGCAGAATATTCACTAGTGCTTACATAACCGAGTCAGTGTGGCACATAAGATATGATAGAACTCAATTGTCCAGGTATAGTTTTTCCTTTATGAACTAGAATTCCCTTTTTTTTTGTTTAATGCCTCTGAGATATTTTTAAAGATCATACATTATCTAAGATATATAGATATATAAATATTACATGAATAGAACAGTCTGGCTTGGCCAGAAAGTTTATTGCATTAGTGATCAAGCTTTTCTTACACCCTCTCACTCTAATTATTAGCAATCTGTTGGTTGATTTAATGCATTTTTCTGTGCGTTCATCTGGGTGCTTTATAATCTACAAGGTAGAAAATCAGAAAGAGGAGAAAAATCAGAAAGCCAATGAAAAACATGAAGCCTGAGTTACCTAGCTAACAGTTATTTAAAGGTTTAAAGAAAAAATCAAGACAGGATAAATAAAAACATGTAGGAAAACTACACTATCATAATTGTTATTTTAATGTGTTCCACAGAAGTTCAAGTATTCTTGAAACCATCTACCAGCATAGTACTGCTGGGGTGCAGGCCTGAGGGAGGGGCGTGTGGATCCAGGAGTTGCATTAGGGCCTTTGCTATGAAGGTCGGTTTTCACCACGCTCTAGCTCATAGCTCTCCAGCATGTCTTGACACCACAGAAGTCCTAAGAAGGCTCCCACCAGATGCGGAGAACATGCAGCTGCTAATAGCACAGGAAATAAAGTAACATTATTTAGAAATTTCCAAATCGAAGTCCTTCAGCTGCAGCCACAGAAAAGGCCAGGAGTGGTGGCTAGTTTGTCTCTACAAAACCCAGCACTTGGAAAGCTGAGACAGGGGGCTCTCTGTGAATTCTAAGCTAGCCTGGACCGTGTTTCAAAAGACAAACACAAACAAACAAGAAGCAAAATGAAAGGCAGACAAGAAAAGACTAAGACAGCCATCAGAAGCAAACACATTTTAGGTAGAAGATTGGAAAGAGTGTCTCAGACCTTCATCAGGTTTTTAAAGTCTTGCTTCAAGTGGGATGTCAGATAATTCACTGGATTGTAATTCCACAAATCAAAATTCAATCCACTTTAAAAAATATTTTTCATTTTCTAAAATTTCCATCTAGTTTAAATGAGGATGTTATTTGACCCGCGAGTGTCAAAGAGGTCATTGAATTCTTGAGTCTAGCCTGAAATCCTCCTGCCTTGGGAAGACAGAGACAAAAAAAAAAAAAAAAAAAAAGAAAAAAGAAAAAAGAAAAGAAAAAGAAAAAGAAGATCCCAGGGCTTGCTGGGCAGGGCAGTCTAGCCAAATCAGTGAGTTCCACGTTCAGGGAGAGAACCTGTCTCAATACACAAGATGGAGGGTGATTAGGAAAATACCTGCTTTCCACCTCAGGCCAATACACACTCACATGGATCCACAGGGCAGGAGGAACATCCATGTTTACATGCATTCAATATTGGACTCACTAGCTAGAAGATTAAGGTTTTCTTAAAGTAAAATCTTGTGGTATCTCAGCTCATTTAATCATATTTGATGGGCACTATTTCTTTCTCTTTAGTATCTTGCTTTTAACTGATGATTAGGCTGTGGCTGGTTTTGTTTCAGTTCTACCTCAAAGACTGAAAAAATAACAGATTCCAGATACTATCAAATTCAAATCCACTGAGGCATGTATAGTTTAGAAAGCTGAGCTTCCTCTCCTCCCTCACCCTGCCCTGGGAAAGGAGGGGGGATGCTTCATGCCACCACAGGGCCGATGTAAGAGGAGCTACAGCAGGCCCAACAAAGCACCCAGCACACACTGGACACGGCAATTTGTATCGCTGAGCAAGAGAAGAGGAGGATGACATCAGAAGTCATCTGTCAATGGCTGGGTACAGATGCAGTCGTTTCGCTGGGTCAGAGAGTGGCTCATAGATAAGAGTGGGAAGGATCATTTGCAAACCTTCCCGATATTTCCCTAAGCCTGAATCCAGGGGCCCTACATCATTTGGGCACAAAGAATCTGATCCAGGCCTTAGTCAAAGGAGTAACAGAGAAAGAAGATAGTGAAGATGACCACAAAAAAAATCAACATTCACCTATCTGGAATCCAGCTGGAGGTACTCAAAGGAGTATTTTTGAAAACGTGTTAAAGTCTTCTCGCTCCCCAGAAGAATTAGCTGTAGGGACCCACCATGCTCAGAGGAAACCCTACAACAGACTGTACCCGGCAGACGTGGGAGGAGTGAGGGCATTCTAAAGAGACACTTGTGTCCCTGTCTCTGGCGATCTGGACTAATGAACTTAAGGTGCCCCAGCTGATTGGAATTTCTCCCCTGGATTTCATGCTGGGAGAAGGAAAAGACTGATACTTGGGGTCAGCCAGAGGGAGAACTTGTCCCCAGGAAAGAGATTTCACAGGAGAGCAATGACTCATCAAAGCACATTGCAGGGCACACTGGAGGCCAGGCAACTGTGGGTCAGGGACGGGGCTGCTTAATTAAGTACTTCTCTTGCCTTCTATTTAAACTTTGCCCTAATGTAAGGCCCTGAAAGGTGGACAGATGAGATGGATGGACAGGGGTGGGGCTGGGTCCATCTCTGAATCTTTTCGTCCCCTCTCCCAGCGCACCTACACGTGTGTAACCTCCTTTATCTATGCTTCTCTATTAATTTAGCTCTTTCAGTTAGGTTATCAGGGATGTGTGGCTGATCCTGGCTTGTTATAGTTGCTGGGGATACAGGGGCTGACAAACTTGGAGCTGACCATCTGGGATCAAGGAGAGGATGAACACCTCCTTGTTGCTCTCTGGTAGTTTTCTCCTCTCTTACAGTGTCAGAGCCCCCTGCCTATGGCTTAGTGCTGCCCACGATGGCTGCTTCTTCCTACGTCAATTAACAAGCATGCAGGCCAGCCTGTTATAGATAATTCCTCGCTAAGACTCTTACTAAGTGGTTCTAGGTTGTGTCAAGTTGACACTTAAACCTACCAGTGCAACACTGAGTGGGCAACCCAGAATGAAGGCAAAGGACCCAGCAGTGAGGTGTTGTGTATGTGTGTGTGTGTGTGTGTGTGTTTGTCTGTATGTGTGTATGTATGTATGTGTGTGTATGTATGTGTGTATGTGTGTGTATGTATATATGTATGTGTGTATGTATGTGTGTACGTATGTGTGTATGTGTGTGTATGTATATATGGATATATGTATGTGTGTATGTATGTATGTATGTATGTATGTGTGTGTATGTATGTATGTATGTGTGTGTGTATGTATGTGTGTATGTATGTATGTATGTATGTGTGTGTGTGTGTGTGTGTGTGTGTGTATTTTTCCCTATTTCCTAACCATGTCCCATGTCTCTCATTGTTTGGCTATTCTCTTCTATTACCTTTCAGACACCATGATCATGGCTTTGCTACCCAGAATGCAGACACACACTCTGTCAGCAGAATCAGTTCAATTCATCACAGGGCCTTCCTGTCAACCTGTTTCCGGCTCTCTTGGTGCCTTCTTCACTTCTGGCATCCAACTTCCCTTATGCTGTCAGCTCCAGTCATCCGTCACACACCAGTCTTCCTTCCTACGATCCACTGCACTTAGATCCTGATTCTCCACCTGTGCTTTCATTTTGCCGTCTCAGAGTCATCTCAGCAGACCCCCTGTCCTCTCACAGCAAAGATGATCCGTCACCAAGACCAACCTAACTGCAGTCTTTTTCCTTTCTCCATCTCTACTCAGACACCGCCTGTAAAGCTACCACGAACATTCAGAGATACGGGGGCACATGTTGGACAGAAGCCCAGGTCCCAAAGGCAACTTTAGTGTGAAAGCTTCTCTCTTGCTCTTATGCAAGTCTTTTTCTACTGATAGCTGCAGGGCTTTTTTTAAACTAGAAATTCAACACAAAACTTCACGGAACACTGATGTTTTCTTAGGCCCATTCAAGGATGGACCCTCTAGAATTCCCTGGCTTTCTTAGGATCTCATCTGAGAGTTTTAGTTCTTTCTTTTGGGGGCACAAAGTGTGTCCCAAGAGGCCAACAAGGTTTCTTCCCTTCCCACATCTCAGGGAAATGAAAACTTCCAGATGGAGAGGGGGAAAATTATATTTCTTGATGTTGCAAGAATTCTTCTTCAGAAGCTCATACTGTCACAGCAACAGAAGCGCACCACTCACTCGCTCCCTAACCCAGACGGCCTACACGTGCTCTGAATTCTATCCTGTCCTCTCACCTCACTGTGGCTAAGGTGTTAAGCTGGCCTTGTGTCTACATCGACACAGTTCCTAGCCACTGCTACTCATTGCATGAATCATACCTTCATTCTCCTTAGGAACAAACACCGTATGATACAAGGCTGTATGATTTAAAGTTATTTTACTTAATTATTTATAAACATATATATTTTATGTGGTTGCTCATCTTGCAAGAGAACAAGTGATATTTCTTGCTGTTGGCAACTGATACACAAGAAGACTGGATACCTGATATATCTGCTAAACAAGTTTCTTCTTGGTATCCAATAAACTGCAGCAATTTCACATTTTGATGTTTTTCCTTTGACAGGATAAGGGGAAAGGACATATAAAAACCAACTTAGTGAGTTGACTATAAAACTAAAAGGAATTAAGGATAAGGAAAAGGAAAATGTTCTTTGTGGAGTCTTGTTTTATTTTGTTTCTGTTTTTGTTTTCAATTATGCTTTTGAAGTTTAAATACCTAAATTAAATATATATGATATGTTAGTCTAATATTTCTACAATTTGTAGTTTTCTTCATAATTGACTTGCCATCAAGTCAATGTTTTTCAGGTGATTCTTAACCCTTCAATGCTGACACCACAATTATATTCTACATAATTTATTAGTGTATATAAATTTCTTGATGAAAAAAGATAGACTTAAGATTTCTAATAAAAATTACTATCCTGCTAGGCTGGAGAGACAGTTCAACCAGTGAACTGCTTGCTTTATAAGATTGTGGGTCTGGCTTTGGTCCCCAGGATCCATTTACTAAAGCCATGGTTGCTGGCACATAATAGTAGTTCTACCATAAGGAGGAAGAAGCAGGCAGATCCCTGGGGCTTGCTGACCCACCCACCTCATCTGCTGTTCTTGTGTCAAAAAATAAGATGGGCAGCTCCTGAAGAATGACACACTAGGTTGTCCTCTGGCCTCCACACACTGTACTTTCACACACGAACACATACACAATGCCATCCCTCAGCATGCATCCACGAAAAGTCTACATACTAAGAGCCAATATCTGGGGATATATTAAGAGAAAGGCATAATTTGCATATCATTAACCTTCTTAATCTTGCCGTGCCACTGACCATATGATTTTTATGCCAGGGCAGGATGAGGTTGGTAAACTAACGAATATTTTTCTGATTCTTTAAAGGGAAACATGTGCAAAGCAGTCTTGTTCAAAAGTTCCCAAGCTCCTTTCTCACCATGTGAGAATTCTTAACTTTGCCAAACCCTGGATGTGGAAAAGATGGGATTTCTCGGGACTCAGAAACGCCCCCTAAATTACCCTCTTGCTAGTGGCTTGTCACGGAGGGAGAGTGCCACTCTGAAGCAGTGACTTACCAGGCGCAGTCTGTGAGCTTCTTGGAGAAGTTCTTCTTTGGGATTCAGGTTGTGCCTGGAATTTAAAATGCAGGACGCGTGAATGGCTGTTTATCCCAGCTGACTCCACAGCACAGTGAAAAGCCAGACCCTTCTCTCCTCAAAAGTCTTCAGATTATTTTCCTCACCAGCGTCCTCTCCCTCTGCACACCGAGTCATGGATGAAAAACATACAGTCTTGACTCACTTGTCAAGCAAATTGCATGAAGTGTACATGTAATCAAACAACTTAGAAATTATCAACTGCAAAGGATCCAGGAACTCTTCTTTCTTTTTCAGATAGATGGAGCTGACTTGGCTTATACAAATTTATGAATAAAGCAAGCTTTTTAAAATCCAAGAGTAATGCGTGCAGGAAGAGACACCTCTGGAGAGAGATCGAGAAAGAAGAATCCAAATCTAGCCAGAGGGTAATTGGACTCTTTGGCTCCGAGAGCTAGCCAAAGCACACGACAGGAAGTGCATGGGTTAGCTAAAGTTAGACAAACAGTGGCCTCTTATGGAGGTCCCGATGTCACACTGGTTAAAATGCACCGTGAGTGAGCTGTAGTAGAAAAACCCATCTTAAGTGCAATTCTTTCATTTCTATAAATAAGAACAAACGTCTCTCCCATCACTGGTCCTCCTTTGTTATTTTAAAGATGCAGACATAGTCTAAGGCTCATTTATTAGAACTTTACAGTCAGCATGTAAGTTTTTGTTTTCTACGTGCTACTTGCTTTCTTCATGGAGAGATAAACAGATACTCTTACTGTGTTTTGACAGCCCCCAATGGGAAAAAAATCTTATAACTGGGGGGAAATCAGCCACCTCTGTCTAGAGCAGTTACACCTATTCAGTACCTGTAAGCCTGGCAGTCCTACTGGACGCTGCCTAGCAAGGGATTTGGGCTCCATCACTAACGGCAATGCTCATTATTCCCTTTCATTTGTGAACATGGCCCAGGAAATGCACACAGACAGGTAGACAGACCGTCTACCAGCAAGCCGACCCCAAGGAAAAGCAAAGGGCCACATCTTGACCCTTTCTAGATTTGGTTATTTTAGGGATTTTCCTGGAGGTGTGTTATACTGGAAAGGAGGGCACCCCAAACAAAGAGCAGGCCTACAGGCAAACTGTAGGGAGAAGGAAAAGAATAACCTGTGGAAATTTTCCTTGAAAATTTGTGAAACCAAAGCCAAATAGAAAGGAAAGCTCCACTTGTCTGGAGCTCATCTGTCTGAGATCGTTGCTATGGTTTTCACTTCAAGCAGTATAGCGCAAGGTCACGCGAGGTAGTGCACTAAGGGGGAAATACTGGAGTCCAGTGCTAGTTTTACAGATCACTATTGCCTCACATGAGTGATGGCTTTGTGCTCCAGTGCTGGCTCGCCACACAGGAAAGCATGCACCATCGTGAGTGAATATCAATATTCTAAGATTGTCATAATTTTGACTTTCAATTATTATTTTGCCAAAGGCATGTGTGTGCTCTCATTTATTAGAAATATTACTTTTTGTTAAATATAAATTTAATGCATTGATTCCTCAGAGATTTTGTAGCACCGCTGGATGGACGATTTTGGTTTTATTCAGTAATGCACACGCGTTAGAGTGTTTTGCAGCCTTGACGGCAATGAGAGGAATCCTGGCAGAGCTCTTACGGAGCTCAGCGGAATCCCTGAAGTATTTTGTGAGGTATTGTTTGCAACTGGGACATAACTGTCTTCTTATCAGCTTCCGGAGTCGATTCTGTATTTATCTGAGTTGTAAACAGTTCCCAAAGGTCAGCCTGCCTCTGACAAGGGCTCTGGTCCCATCTAGTCAAAGCCACATCTCTGCTCTGTTTCTACTGCATTTATCTTCTTTATCTGTGTCCTCCGTCTCCTAGGAAGGTCACCTCTCTTTCCTTGCTGTTTCTCAGAATCCATCCCATTCAACCCCGACTCTCCAAGGCCAGTGGGGTTTGAACACACCCTCTGTGCTCATGGGGTGTTGTTTGCTTTGAAACATAAAACATCTAAAGACTTTGAATACTGACTGTTCTTCCTAAATATTTTCTCATTATAAAAGCTCATTACAAAAAGTTTGGAAATTTCAGAAATGTACAAAATAGTATAAGCTAGTCATATTGAACACCAAGACCACAGCTTCTAACCGGCCTTTTGCTTCATTCGCATATTTATTGTGAATATTAAGAACTTCATACGTTGTATTTTAATTCTATTCACCTTTTCTTCAACCTCCTCTCAGAGCTATCCCAATTCCTGCCCACCCAACTTTATGTCATTTAAAAAACAAAGCAAACATAGAGTTCCATTTGTGCCGCCCATACACTCTTGGATGTTTGGCTCACACTGGAGCATGGCGGTTTCCCAGAGGCCACAATCTTAAAGAGATTTGGTTCTTCCCTTTCCTGTAGCTATTGCTTGCCATTAGTGCATCAGTTGGGGGTGGGGGTGGGCTGGGACTTTGTGCCTCCCTCCCTTTCTACGGTATTTAGAGCATGTTTCCCACCATTTTCCCCAATCATTATACTATGAGCATCTACACTCCTGTGCTCTTCAAATACAGTTTTACTTTCAGCACAATATTATTCCTAACTTGTTTAACTCTTTCCCCATTGTACAGCATTTAGATATTTCCCTTTTTTTCCTCAGCAGTTTTAGAGAATGTTATTGAAAGCAGAGTCTTTCTTGCCCTTTTAAAATTTCTTTTCTTCACTAAGAGTGATGGATTTATGATACTCTTATATATGAAGCAGATTTCCATGCCCTCTGCATGAGGATGCTCTCATCTCCATCACATTTGTCTCCTTGAGAAACCCAGAAAGAGCACACGAGTAGCCTACTAGTTATTAAAGACATAGACTTCTTCCATTTTTTCCCCACTTGCTTCACCCCATGTACTCAAACAAACAAACTATTGTCCTGTAAGCCCATTTATTTCAGTTCTATCTTAAGTCCTACAAGCATATTGCAGACTCTTCCTTGATGATGTCACGCACGGATGTCACCCAGCTGGCCTCTAGGACTTGCTGTCAAGTCTTCCTTGCTCACCACTGTCAGGTCCATCTTCCATTAATTCATTCTCTGTTTCAAAATCCTATTGACTTTTCTGTGAAACCTTACATCAAATAACATTACTTTTGCTGGGACGCAAAGACCCACATCTCCTGAGATTTCTTTTTCTCCTTTGAGCCTACGCTGTCCATCTGTCCGCAATCCCATGCCCAGTTTCCTGCCTTCCTCTTATTTCCAGCTCAGTCAAAAGTGGTTTTACTTACTTTATATCTTAAGCTTTACTCAATCCTCTAGGGCACAGTCCATGTTTTATCTATTCTGTGAGTTTCTCTTACATTCCAAATTGTGCAACCTGAGTCCAAATCTCTTGACATTCCTGCTGAAGGATTACGGGACAAGTAAGAAATGCTGGCAAGCCTAGTTCAGCATAAACAAATAATAATGCCTTGTGTTCCCTTTTAAAAACCTAGAAAGAACTGAATAGATGTTACAAAGTTATGGTATGTCTGATGCTATACTGATGAAAGAAAATATTGCCCACTGCATCCATTAATATCTATAACTTTGTGTCACTTCAATACCCAGGTTTATACCACATATGGTAGCACTTAGGAACATTTGTGTTCTCATTTTCTTCAAATTATGAATTTGAAGTTTACCTGTCTCATCATATTCTTTTTGTATTATGTATGTTAGGCATTTTTCTTGCTCAGCTTGGCTATGAGTTTCTAAGTGCAGTACACGTGTTACCTTATATTATGCCTCTAACCCCCAGAGCCCAATGCCACATATTACCCTAGGGACCACCAATCTAATCTAGATAAATTCTAGCTGGCAGGATCTAGGTAAGGTCACATTGGGATTTAAATGTAAGTAGAGGAGCTCGTGACCTCAGCCTTCTGGAAGGCTCTAGGAATAGAAAATTCTTGCACTTTGGGGAGTTTTTTAGAGTCTGAAATTAAGTTTAGCTTACACTCTGTGAAAGCTATATATGAACGTATATTCCCCATTTAAATCTTCCCTCTTGGAAATAGTCCCTAAAATTTTATAGCAATTCTTTCTAGGCCACACCTACTAAGTCAGAGGGAAGACTCAAGTGCGTCTTACAGACCCTGAGAAATGAAACTATACCCTTGGCTGTCTCCACCAGAAACGCAGGGTAGAGCCAAGATACGCTGTTAAAGCCTGTATAATGACAACCTGCTCTGAGATGACTTGTTTAATCTACAAGTCAATTTTTTGTTTTATCCAGTTAGTAGAGCCCCAAAGAACATTCCCACCTATTAGGTTAATACCTAAAACGTCAGTTGTAGGGTTAAGATTAGAATGAATGAACAACACTGAGGCTAAGGCTAGAGTTAGCGTTAGAGGTTTAAAACTGGAGGTGTGCTTAGTGTTGGGGATCAAAGTCCGTTTTAGGATGAAGATGTTTTTTAGTACCAGGTTCACAGCTAGAAGTAATACCAGAATTAGTGCTGGTTTAGGTTAAGGTTGGGTTAGGCTGTGCTTGCTTTCCCTAATACAAAGGATACCCTCGCTAAAGGATATTCTTGAATTTTTCCATCTTGTAATGTAAAAGATAACATCTTACATTTTTGCCCATTTTCCCCCTTGGGAGAAATGTTCATTTGGTAATATTCCTCAGATTAGCTGCAACTTTCAGTTTCCCATAGATGCCTAGAGTATTTTTAAAGCTCTCTCATAGCGAAAGACAAGTAATGCTTTCGTGCAGGCACTACCAGCTGAAAGGTCAGTTGGTGGATCATGTTCAGTTTGTTCTGCTCTCTCCTCTAACGTCTCCAGCACCCAACACAGAAGCTGGTACATGAAAGTGCTGTGATTCGGAGTGCACCAGCACCATAAGACACTTTCAAAATGACAGTGTGCGTGTCTTTGAAGCACTAAGCAGTCATGAAGTTCTATGCGGGACCAAAAACATTTCTAAGTCGGTAGAAGTCACTCAATTACGTCTTTGTAGTCTTTGCTTCTTTTTTTCAAACTGTCCAGTGGCTGAACGGTGTCCTTAGATGCTCTAGATGACCCAAGTAATTTACTCACACTTCAGATGGCACCTAAACACCAATAGTCCCCAAAGCGAATCCATTATCTCCACAGGCATCACCTTATATACTTCTCTTCTTCCCTTCTATTTGAAGAGAGCACTAGCCACCAAGAGTTCTAAGCCAGCACCCTGATTCAGTTCCTCCATTTCTACTATTACATCTTTTAATTGGAAAAGAAAATCCTCAATTCTCCCATCCACCTCCTCCTTTGGGCTTCCAAGTAGGCCTTCAGTGCCTCTTGCCAAACACTTGCAGAAACTCCTAGAATAGCCGTCAAGCCATTTTCCTACTCTCCGGTCCTTCCCTATCTACTCTGTCCTCCCCACTGTCACCAGAATGAGACGATTCCATTGCGGCACCCACTAGTTGAAGGTCTCCCTCAGTCTTCCTTCTAGAGTTCTCTATGGCACTCACCCTTCCACTTCCCCACAATTTTCTAGTTGTCTTGAACTCCCAGTGGACCTTGAACGTCAAGATTCTACTTACCACACGTTAGGACCTTCATTTCCCGGGAGTAGATGGTCACTTTCTCGAAGTCCAGGAAAGTTCATTCATCCATACACCACCACTTCACTGAACAGTGCCTGGCACACAGAGAGCGATCACAGAGCTTTTTGCTTTGAAGGAACCTCTTGTCGGGCTCTGACACTCTCACAGATCCTCTTTGTATATTAGTGTGTCCGGTCCCAAAATACAACTTGTGCTGGATAAGGTTTCTTTAAAAAGCACACTCTGCATCTCAACAGGAAGCTACAGATTAATAAACAGCTGACAGAACAAGCTAAATAGCACCCAGTGAATCACCAGTGTGCTGTGCTTACTGCTCACCAGACTGCGGGAGACAGAGGATGAGTACGGACTGCTTATTCCTCCCTCATTGGCAGCTTTTCAGAAGAGGTACACAAGTGTGGGGAATCAGGATATCACTTGGTTTCTGCACCATAGTGCCACAGAACCACAAAAGAAGGAAACAGTCCACACAAAAGCGAAGCCAGGAGGTTGTGTGAAAACAGAAATTGAGTTAGCACAAGAGCTGTGGTTCCGGAATCTCCACTTCAACTTATGTAGCCTGGTGCATAATGTAGAGATTTACATGGGGCAAAACTATATTTCAAAAGCACTCATGAGAGTAAGCGATGATTATGTAAACCATGTGCAGTGTTCTTCCTCTATTCTTTGCTAACTTCCTTCCCTCTTCCCCTCCCTTCCCTCCCTGGCCTGTTTCTCTCAACAAGATCTCATGTATCTCTCAGGTTGTTCTAGAACTTCCCAACATAGCTGAAGAATGCCCCGAGCTTCTGAGCCTCTTGTTTCCATCTCTGGAGTGCTGGGATTACAGGTATGAACCATCACATTTCATTTATGTGGCTTGAGGTTGAGGGCCAAACCTAGGGTCTTTTTTTTTTTTTTTTAAATATGAGAGACAGCATTTTTCTAACTGAGCCACCTCCCATCCTACTGCCATAGGAAGGTAGTCTTCTGTAGACACTGGCTGTGTGCACTATGGTAGAACTCAGGCTAAGGACAAGGGAGGTTTAGCATTGGGCTCTGAACTCACCATGTGAAAAATCAAAGAGCTTGGATATCCTCACTACAAAGGACTGAAGGCCTTGGGCCCCTTGAAGCATTTCTCTCAAAGATAGCTTCAGTCTGGAAGGTTAGAGCCACTGAGAGTTTTCTCCTGGAAAGATGATGGAGCCCAGGGATACAGGTGAGAAGGATGACTGGGGAGAGATAATACTCAAAGGGACTGACTAATCCATTCAGGAAAGTACCAGGTTTCAGACTTCTTCATCAAGATGTTCAAACAAAGGTTAAATATTGCTCATTTATAATAGGCTTCCCTTAGGCTTGCTCGCCCTTCCCGTCCTTCCTACTTGGTGTCAAAAATGAGAAAACAAATACAGTTTCCAAAACAGCCCCCACAGGATGCTAGCCTTTGTTTCTGCCACAAAGCATTTTCACCCTGCCTCCCTGAGTCTCTGAGGCAAATAAATGATAGACTGTGACTCTCACCATAGCAAGCTCGGATGGAATAGCTTTCGCTGGCTTTCATGCGTGTTATCACAGTGTGTTTTATCCATCCTGGATGTTGTTTCTGAAGCATCCCAGAGTCTGCCTAATGATAACGGAAGAAGGCTAAGGTCCTGTGTGGTAGAAAAATCTGGGAACCAGAGTGGGGACTGTTGTGGGAGGGGACTTTCTAGTTGAGGGGGAGAAGTACAAATACAGGCCCATGGTGACTCAGGCCAGAGCCTGGGGTCCCAGGAGAAAAACTGAAGGAAGCAAGGGATGTGCATTGATACAGTGGTATTGAACATCGAGAGCAAAAGATTATATGCTTCACCTGTTTGTTCCTGCCTGCCTAACCCTGCCTCCCTTTGGTGGCTGCACTAGGCTGCTGCAGTGACAGTAAGATTGGCGGTGACCAATATTGGCCTGGGTGTTTGGTAAGGGGTTCTCAGTTTTGTCAGTAGCAGGTCTGGAGCACTTCTGGAGACCTACTCAAGCCAGGGCTTCAGAGGGGTCTGTAGGAACCTGAGTACAGGGGCACATCGTAGGGGCAGAGCTAGACCTCCGTGATCAACGTATGAATGCTGACGGACTACTCCTCGTGTCTTTGATGTGGCTGCCTCATCTCACTGGGCCAGTTCTTTCTCCCATATACCCGAGGATAGCTCGTGAGCCTGGTATGCCAGCTGTAGAAGAGCTGCTGCCCTAGTTGGAGATGATATCCTGTTGGGACCATGGCACATGTGGTATAGCAGGCAGCATTTTTTGACTGGAGCTCTGCAGGGAGATGTGCATTCATGGGGAGGACAGGAGACATAGCCACGGGGCTGCATGGGAAGAAAGCATTCCAGGCACCCCATCGTTAGCGATGACATGGAGCAGGTCCCTTGGTGTAACTTGCTGCCCATGGGAAAGCTGATGGTCCTCTGAAAATGGAGAGAACATCCTCACCTGACAATGGTGATGCTTTAGGTGTCAGCATCTTGCCATCTGGGTACCAGAGGAAGGAACACCCTGGGAGATACGGGTGACTTCCTTCAGCTTTAATGCCTATGTTATACTTTTTTTGCTTGTTCCTCAAACAGAGAGAAAAGAGCATTTAAAGGAAACAGATTTCTAGAGAAAGAACGAGGGCAAAAAGAGCCCATGGGGAGTGTGTATAAAGTCAAGAGCTGCCAGTTCAAACAGCACCAGCGCCGGATTGTTGGCAAGTGCACTTAGCTTGTGGCTGTTGTCACTTGGTCTCTTTAGTGACAAACTCCATAATAAGGATTTCAGGGAACAGGACTATAAATGAGCCATAGATTACACCACACTTTGGGCAGCACATGCCCAGTTTTTTTTTTTTTTTTCATTACTGGTCTGACAGTCTTGGAGTAGCTGTGCGAGAGAGCCTCAGCTTGCAGTTCCTCTTCCTCTGCTGACTCTGTAAGGAAAGTGCTGGAAGAAAATAATCCAATAAGTGAGACACTTAGAAGCGGGTGAAGCTTTTGCTCAGATAAAATAAGGACGTTGGCTATTCCAGTGTTCTAGGCTTGTGTTGATGAGCTGTCCTGGAACCACTCCTAAATGCGAGTCTCTTCTCGACACATTTTGGAATACTTTCCTCATCGGTAGGCTTGCCTGTCATTCTTATGATTCTGATATAACCTCTGAGGATGGGGAAGACCCACCACAAGAGCAGACTGATAGTGCAGCCATAACGTACCCTCTCTACTTGGCACCATTAGCATGACAGCACCAAGAGCCCTCTGAGAAGAAAGCATCTTTAGAGGAATTCTCTAGCTCAGACTGGCCAGTAGGTATGTCTTTGGGAGTACTGTCTTGATTGTTAATTGATGCAGAGGAACCGACATACCATGGGCAATAGCATATGAAGGCAGGTGCTCCTGGGCTATAAGAGTACTGGCCAATCACGAGCCCAAGAGTAAGTGGGAGAACAAGCCAGCAAACCATGTTCACCATGGTACTTGCCCCCCCAGGTTCCTGCCTTGAGTTCCCACCCTGACTTCCCTCAGTAATGGATTGTAACCCGAAACAGTTAGGGGAATAAATCCTTTCTTCTCCATGCTGCTTTTATTCACAGTATTTTTTTTTATCACAGCAACAGAAGAAATTTAAGACAATACTTCAGTGAGATTTCTTCTGCCATTAAAAATACATACGTAGGGGCTGTGGTTATGGCTCAGCAGCTGTGCTTGTAGAGACCCTAGCTTTGGTTGCTAGCACCCAGACGGTGGCCCACTGCCTATAATTTCAGTTTTAGGTGATCTAACATCCTTGTTTCTTGTGTCACTGCATGTGTGTAGTGCTTGTATAGATGAACAGGCACACACACACACACACACATATACATATACATAGTGCTCTATACCTGTAATTCTAGCACTTTGGATGCAGAGGCAGGAGGATTACTACAACTTGAAGCCAGTATGATCTTTATGGCAATATCTAGGCCAGACAGAGCTAAATAGAAAGATTCTCTCTCTCTCTCTCTCTCTCTCTCTCTCTCTCTCTCTCTCTCTCTCTCTCTCTCTCTGTGTGTGTGTGTGTGTGTGTATGTGTGTGTGTGTGTGTATGTGTGTGTGTGTGTATGTGTGTGTGTGAGAGAGAGAGAGAGAGAGAGAGAGAGAATAGATAGCTATAGATATAGCTATACAGACATAGATATATAGATATAGATATAGAATTTGGCCCTGTCTGGGCAATGAGGAGGATATTATTGAAGACACTGATGTTCAACTCCCTGACAATCCTGTGAGACATCTTATATTAGATTCTTGGTACTTCTACAACAAAACACAGTCTCACAAGCAGCCTAAACTAATGGAAATTTATACTGTCATCTTTCTGGAGCTAAGAGGCCCAAGATGAAGCAATCAGCAGGCACAGTGATTTTGAAAGTTCCAGGTAATAAATGCTTCTGGCTTCTTATGTGTCTCCAGGTGTCTGTAGGCTGTGGCTTGGCATGCCTGGGCAGTCCTCAGTGCACAGTCTCACCATCCACTATCTGTCCCCACCTTCTGTGTAATTGCCCAAAGTTGCCTCTTTTCTAAAGGACACTAGTCTCTTTGATAAAGACTAATTGAGTAAAACCTCATTTTGATGATATCCATAAAGATACTATTCACCAAATGAGGTGACATTCAGATTTTGCAGAGGTTAGAACTTAAATTAGGACCATTTTTGAGACATAATTTGTCTGACAGAATCTGCGGTACCAAATGCAATTTACAAATGCTAGCATGTTAGACTCATTGTATATGATTAGTTGAGACCACCACATAGTTAAGCCTGTTGTCCATGAGACATTCCTTCAACAAGGCCCAGGAAGGTTACCTATGTTTCCTAAATATGTAATTCAAGAAACAAATGCAAAATAATTCAAGTAAAGAAACTGAAAAAATGATGGGGGGGGGGGATGCAGAAAGAGAGGAGGGAACCAGAATATCTGGATTATACAGTGAAAAGCCTCCGTGGGATGGGAACTCCCCGCCCTCCCCCCTCCCCCCTTACCCCCCCACCACCACCTTCCCTGCCCTGCCCCCACCCCCACCGCCCACCTGGCCTGGTCAGGAGAGTTCAGGGTAGAGGACAGGGAATGCTGGGAGAATCTGGAGGTCAGGACCACCTTGGTTCAAAGGCACCTCACTTGCTTTTCCCTGGTCTGAAACCCAACAGAGGCCCAACAGAGAAACAAAGCTTATAGGCTTGGTCTCTGTAGTTGTCTCAGCCGGCTTTGGTACATCATCCAGCACCACAGTTGGCTGTCCCTCCCACAGGCTTGCCTACAGGTCAATGTGATGGTAGCACTTTCTTAACTGAGGTGCTCACTTCCCAGATGACTGTAGTTTGACACCAAGCACATAGATTTTGCTCTAAACACACAAAATTTTCTTGATGTACAAATTAAAAATCTAAAGAAAAGTGAAAATCTTCATCTTACCTTTCATCCAAGATGAACTCTTGGATTCTGCTCTTACAACAAACATATTATTTGAGTTATCTTTATGCCTACCTCAAAAGGGTGTTCTCTACATAGGAGGAAAGTAGGAGTTTCATTTTTATATTGAAAGATACTGTGATAAATTATTTATAACTAAATTATGGACAAGGGTAACAGTCTGACAATAGCATTTCCTTTAGTATTTTAAAAGTAGAAGTCTACAAATAAGATTATTAATTTAGTGTTAGTATATTAATTCATGCTATCAATAAAAGCCAATTGTCTATATTACATAAACCAAGGATGTGTTCCAAAGCATCAAGTGCCTCTCTTTGAAGTTGCATCAATGCACTGTTATATTTGGTATCAAAATAATAATGCAAGTATATGGGACTCGCAGCCAGATTTCTGGGCAAAGCACTGTGAGTTGTATGGAAGAGTTGGGATATGGAAGGACTTGGGTGGGGGATATGCCAGGAGCTCCACAAGGTGACCATCAAGGCTGGTGGATCTGGACCCAGAGGCGGCTGCACAAACTGATGCACCAACCAAGGATGTTTCAAGCAGAGAATCTAGATGCCCTTGTTCAGATGTAGCTGATGGACAGCTCATTCTCCACGTGAGGAATTGGGGGTGGGAGTCGGGTGGGTAGTAGGGGACTACCCCTGACAGGAACTCTGGTGCCCATGATTTGATCATTGCCCTTTGGCAGAGAGGCCTGTGGGAACACAAAGGAAGGGAATGCAGACTACCCAGATGACACCTGATAGGCTTTCATCAGATGGTGTGGGAGGAGGTCTGGGGAGGGGAATAGGGCAGAAGAGGGAGGGATGGTGGGAACAGGAAGACAAGAGTGAGGGGAGTACAATCTGGATGTAATGTGAATAAATCATAATAAAACTTAAAAAAATATGTAATGCTAGTATAAAAATACAGGCACAAAGAGTTTTTTTGCTAAAAATATAGGCAGCCACGGTTCAATGTTATAGCCTTTGACCCAACTTGTTATTTAAGAACAGTTACTTTTTGTGATTTTTAAAAGGAGAAGGGAAGTTCAATCCTGACAGCATCATCTCTATTTGACACCTGGCTCATGTTTTAGCTACTGTTGGGTCTGCACAGTATATCAGAAGAAAACGAAATCATGGCTCTGAGAGAATAACTGGGAAAGCAGAAGGTGAAAATGAGTTTTTGTCTCATGTGGTGAATGTAATTATTGAAATGAGCTCCACCTCTTACTCCAGGCGCCTTTGCCTGAGTTGACCTTAAAATTAGGTTTCCAAACTTAATTCTGGCTCATCACTAAGTCTCTCATACTTTGCACTTATATATCTACTACTGAGAAGCAGTGGAATATCATTTACTTCTTATTTTGTGTGCTTTGGTTTTGGAAACAGAGTCCCACGTAGCTCAGGCTGGCCTCAATCACACTATGTGGAATGGCTGAGGTTGGCCCTGAATTCCTGATTTTCCCGTCTCCACCTAAGTGCTGGGACTGCAGCCATGTGCCACCATTCTGGCTTCTATTGGCACTTGGTTGTCCTACATGCCATGTTTGTAGTGATAGCGAAAGATGGAGCCTTCAGTATGAGTACAAGGAACCAAAGATTTGTACTCAGTGGGACATTTTTCTCTTCATCTTGATAATTATTCCAATTAATTGCACATTTGCTGAAACACCAGTTTAGACAGCGCTGCTCTGGATACCTTGGAGTATTATCCTTATCCATGAGACACTTTCTGGGAAGACAACTTACAAACCAAGAGTGTACTTACATGAGAATGTAGTATCCATGTAGAAAATGCTAATTTCTGCATTTGTGATTGATGTCATAGGTGTGAGAGAACCCTTATGAGAGTCTATCTGGACTGTAGGGAACAAACAGCTCTGTATTTCCTTTTCAATTTTGCTTTCTTTCAAGTTACAGCAAAACTCAGAATTTTATGAACAGATATTCTAAAAAGGAGAGAATGCTTTCTTATTGCAATGGTTATATCTTGTATCTACAGGGCAGTGATGGCAAAAAAATAAAAACAAACAAAAAAATATCTGCAATGGTTATACCTTGTATAAAAGGTCTCAAGGTCAGCACAGAACACACCAAGTGCTGAGCATAAAGAAAATTTATCACCCCCAAGTGACAAGTGGGGGTGGAGGAGATGTCACTGAATTGGGCAAAATCAGCAGTAGGTGTCTCTGCAGGAGAGGGCTTTGAAGGAGAAAGGGGGATTCTACGCTAGGGTGAATAGGCAGTTTCTGATTGAACATGTAGCCGAATAATGAAATCTGGTTGCACAGCCTCAATATTTTGATAACTGGACTTTGGTGTTTTAGTCAGGCATAAGGAAGTGCACAAATAAAGTAATAGACCTTGGTGGCTAGCTTTTTGTTTTTGTTTTTTTTAAATATATTTTATTAATTTATTCATATTACATCTCAATTGTTATCCCATCCCTTGTATCCTCCCATTCCTCCCTCCCTCCCATTTTCCCCTTACTCCCTTCCCCTATGACTGTGACTAAGGGGGACCTCCTCCCCCTTTATATGCTAATAGGGTATCAAGTCTCTTCTTGGTAGCCTGCTATCCTTCCTCTGAGTGCCACCAGGTCTCCCCATCCAGGGGACGTGGTCAAATATGGGCCACTTGGTGGCTAGCTTTAGGAACATAATCTAATGGTTTAACAAAGGAGAGAGAGAAGCCAAGATCTGCCAGCCGGTGCCATGTTTACAATTCTGGGGCCTGCTAGAGAGCCCTTCACCTTGTATCTACAGAGTAGTGACAGAGGGAAAAACAAAAAGAAAGAAAGAAAGAAAGAAAGAAAGAAAGAAAGAAAGAAAGAAAGAAGAAAAAAGTGAAGAAATATCATAATCTGACAAGCTAAGACAATGTGTTCTTCAGAAAATGTTCACCTTTATTTAACCATTTGTAAGAATGAAAACACTTTCTTTGGAACTTTGAATGCCTCCAGATAAGAGTAGTGGATTGAAAAAAATCGTTTTTTAAAAAATCATTTTCTATTTTTTTCATGATGATTTCTAATCTTAAATAATCAGTAATTTCAAAATATTCAAAGTCATATTAGTGCCTAAATGTTAAAGTTTTTTAAGTTGTTAACTCTCAGACACCAAGAAATGGGATACATTTTATTACATGGAAATGTGAAATGACTTCTGACAATTTTTACTAATTTTTCAAAGTTTTTTGATGAGATAATTGATAGGAAAAAATTCAGCAAGCTTTGCATATTTGGAGGAAGAAGGAAATTAACAATACCAATAATAGATTGTATTTTTCCTCTTTCTATCCCTCTAGAACAATGGTTCCCAGCCTTTTGGGTCACAAGTCAGATATCCTGCATATCAGATATTTACATTATGATTCCTAACAGTAGCCAAATCACAGACATGAAGTAGCAGTGAGATAATTTTATGGTTGGGGGTCACCATAACATGAAGAACGGCACTAAAGAGTCGCAGCATTGGAAAGGTTGAGACCCACTGCTCTAGAGGTGGCTGACAGGGCTTCTCGGCCTCTCCTCTTTGACAGTCAGATTATCCCTTCTCTGGAGAGCTAGGGATCTGCGGTGAGAGCTCTGTGCAGCTGAGACGTAGCTTGTTGAGCCCGTGGGTCTCTGGCTCATCTGTCCGGGCCCTTTCCTTGCCTTTCAGCAGCAAGCTTCCAGCCCCTAGCCCTAGCAATAACTCATAAGGCTCCATAACTTTATGTGAAATGATTTCTGACAAAGTTTACTGATTTCTAAAAGACTTTTGGGATAATATCATGGACATGAAAAATTCATGCCAAAACTTCAGCCCTCTTTGACAAAGGATTGGAGCCAGAGAGGTTAAGGACACCAAAACCTCTGGAATCAACTAAATTGGGCCCATAGGGTCTCACAGAGACTGAACCACCAACCAAAGAACATACATGGGATGGACCTAGGCCCCCTACACATATGTAGAAGACGCGCATCTTGGTTCTCGTGTGGGTCCCTTAACAACTGGAGCAGAGCTGTCTCTGACTGTTGCCTTTGGATCCCTTTCCCCTAACTGGGCTGACTTGTCTAGTCTCAGTAGGAGAAAATGTGCCTAGTTTTACCTCATCTTGATGTGCCAAGTTGCAATCCAGATGTAAAGCAAATAAATTAATGAATGAATGAAATTAAAACAGAAAACTTCAGCCCATACTGAAGGATGCTCAGTTCACATCCCTGCAGCAATAAGGAGTTACAAGGAGTGAGGATCTGTCTTCTCCTATAGGAGAGATCAGCTCATATCCACATGACAGCAAACCCACAGTCACAAAGAGCGAAGGTCTGTCTTCTCCCCTAACTTAGAGGATTTCCTTTCTCCTTCAAGATCTCCCTAGATGACGCTATAAAGCTGATGTATTTCCATGATGTCAAACTATCTTGACAACTTCACTCACCATACCTTTGTACAGGGCTCCTGGGAAAGTTCCACAGGTTGTCATTGCCCCAAACTCACTTGTCACTTTAGTGCACTGTAGCTAAATTTTTGCCAATAAGCTCTGGGTAACAGAAAAGTGAGCCCCAGAAACACCAAGGCTAGTGCTCATGAGGTCCTTGACAAATAGACTATTGCTAGCTTAGTGACCCACCTCATTCATTATAACCAAACAGGCCTTCCATTAGTAACTGAAACTTCAAAAAAATTGCCTTTTGGAACCTGTCTGCAAAAGGCATTGTTTGACAACACACTCAATAAACATGTACTTTGGCTTTTGAAGCCTTTAAAATTCCAGTCTCAAATTATTTCTAAATTCTCTCCTTAGGAGGACGTGAAGAAGATTCTCATTTTCTTCCAAGGCATTTCCCTACATACTCATCAAATATCTTGATCTCAGACACTGTAGGATGTCCTAGAAACAATGACCCTGCCATAAAGACGTCAGGGATGTGTCAGAAGAGTCAAACACAGAAGCAACTAATAAAACAAGAATAACTACCGCATTTGCTGAGCATTTAATGCAGCCTAGGCACTTGATTTCATTGCACCAACCTATGGAACGAACAGTGTTACTGTCCTGCCTTCTTGCTGAGGGCAGATCAGGGGTGGAAGCAGAGAAGAGTTTGTTTCTGGGATCATAGTTTGTAGATCTGTAGTTTAGTCTAGACAGCCAGGGCACTGGGCCTTTAAATAGTAGTGGAAGGACAGCTGTATCAGAGATTAAGCAGAGGTATGGTCTTCGGGGAAGGAAGGAGAGGGCATAGAAATCCAGATTCTCAAGGACAGGTTGGCCTTGGGGTGAAAGAACAAAGTTTATTTTTCTGCAAGGGAAAAAAGATAACCTTCAAGTAGGTTATTGGTTTGGGTGATTAAAAAAAAAAAAAACTACGTCTTTTGTACTGTTTTGAATTTATAAGATGAAGAAAGGCCAAAACCGAAGACTGATAAATAGAGAAAGTGAAAGTGATTTATGGATGGAAATTATCAAATTAGATTCTTAAAGAGTGTAAAAATAAGTTACTGTGGCAAAAAAGAGAAATTTCTAGTAACGTTTAATGTACTTAAATTGTATTTATTTATATACACATGCATATGTGTATGTATATATGTATGTATGTATGTATGTATGTATGTATGTATGTATGTATATGGTCTGTATGAGAGTCTTCCACATGTATACAGATACCTGTAGAAGCCAAATGGGGGTGTGGGATGCTCTGGTTCTGGAATGGTGGTTGTAACCTGAACACAATTTCATATAGAAATATCTGTGCGTGAAACTAAGCACATGAAAAAGGCAGCCATTAGCCCTGAAGAAAATGAAAAGTGAAACCACAGGATGCCACTTCTTATGCTCTATCATAGTTTAACTCTAAGACTGACAGCACTAAAATGTTGGTGGGATTGTGAAGCAAGAATCTCTCCTAGCTTACTACTACAAAGAAATGCTTTAACAATATTTTACAACTGATAATGTTGACAGTTTCTTACAAAGTTTAACAGAGATTTAACTCATAACTGGAAAATTCACTCTCAGAAATTTGTTCTAGAGAAACAAAGATGCCAAAAGCTGAACAGGATTGTCTGTAACATGTCTCTATCCATGGTTGATCAAATAGGCGAACAACACAGATGACCATTCAGAGGCAAACTGGACCAGTGAATGAATTAGAATACAGTGACAAAAACTTGTTAAGCTATTTATCCATGTAGCAACACGGATTAACCATAAAAGGGTTAGTATGAAAAAATAAGCCAGGTATGAAAAGATACTTGCTTATAGTATTTCAAGAACAGATTTTCAAATATCATGCACTAAGAAAAATCATAACAGCAAATGCCTGCAAGAATGAAGATGGGGGCTGGTGAGAGAGTTCAGAGGTTAAGAGCACTGGCTGCTCTTCTGAAGGTCCTGAGTTCAATTCCCAGCAACCACATGGTGGCTCACAACCATCTATAATGAGATCTGGTGCCCTCTTCTGGCATGCAGGTGTTACATGCAGGCAGAACATTGTATACATAATAATAAATAAATAAAATATTTTTTAAAAAAGAATGAAGACTGATTGGAAGAAGATGAGAGCGTTTTCTTTGGTTGAAAGTTATTTGACATAGATTTTGTGTGAGTTATGTAGAGAGTGTACTTGTCAATATGCAACTAACTGTACACTTAAGATATGTACATGTCTCTGTTAAGTTTCGTCACTCTCATAATGGGATGATGGCACTGTGCTTACAAATAAGCTGAAAACCTTCACTCTAGTTTTTTAGATTTGTTTTTAGAAGATAATGTGGTGATTTGATAGAGAATGGCACCCACAGGCTCATATGTTTGAATGACTGGTTCCCAGTTGGTGGAACTGTTTGGGAAAGACTCAGAGATGTGGCCTTGTTGGAGGAGATTTGTTACTGGGAGAGGGCTTTGAGGTTTCGGAAAAAGCTCCTACCATTCCTAGTTCTCTCTCTCTCTCTCTCTCTCTCTCTCTCTCTCTCTCTCTCTCTCT
>OU015752.1:3618936-3649169 GCA_907169655.1 Acomys percivali | reverse complement strand
TCTCTCTCTCTCTCTCTCTCTCTCTCTCTCTCTCTCTCTCTCTCTCTTTCTCTCTCTCGTCTTGTGTTTGAAGATCAGATGTAATTTCTCAACTATTGCTCAAATGCCATGCCTGCCAGCCTGTTTCTATTTTCTTCTATGATGGTCATGGACTCTAGCCATCTGTACCTGTGAGCTCCCAAATTAAACATTTTCCTTTATAAGTTGACTTGGTCATAGTGTTTTGTCAGAGCAACAGACTAGTAACTAAGACAGATATGAAATATCATTTTGTCAATTGAATCCACAAATAAAACTAGCTGGGTATTTTACCATTCTGTGTGTTGCCATGTAACAAACGACTCCAGAACTGAGTGCCTAAAACAACACATATTTATAATGATCTCATAGTTCAAGTTCCTCAAACTTGAGGTCTCTTACAAAATGTTATCAAAGTGTGAGGGCTTTTATGAATGACGTCTGTGGTCAGGCTCTCTTGGCTTTTGGAAGGACTCAGAAACCCTCTTCTGTTCTCAATCATAAGTCTTATATTCTCAGTATCTGTTGTCAAGAGATATCTGTTCCTTGCCTCTGGGTCTCTTCCATAGAAACACAATGCTTTTGCCAGGTTAGGGTCATTGGGTCCTTTCGGAAAATATCGATCTCAGTCCTCAGGGCATCTAGCAGTCTAGCAACAGAAAGTAGCAAACACAGCAAGATGAACTAGCAACTTTCTTTCTGCTCTGTCCCTCTTCTCGAAGCCCCTCCCTCTCTCAGGGCTCTGATATTTATACTTTCCCAGAGTCCTCAGAATTCCACTATCTCTACCTGGCAAAAAGCACATCCCAATTACTAACTATAATCATCCATGAGCAAATTAAAGACAACTCCATACCCCATTCTTGAGATTAAAACAAAAACATGTTTACATAACATAACTGAGTTTTTAAAGAAAACAAAACTTCCACCGTTATGGCCTCTTTCCAAGCTCAGAATGACATCAAATCATTTTGCTGCGCTTTATTTGAAAGAAGTGAGTTAAAAGATCCAGCACACAACTAAGAGGAAGAGCTTGCAGAAGGGCATGAACACCAAAGACAGACAGACAGACAGATACACACACACACACACACACACACACACACACACACACACACAGAGGCACATATATGGATATTACTTGGCAGGAACAATGAATCAATTTTACTATAAAATCTTGTATATTCTGTGGTCTCCTTTTTAAAAAATCTCTGTGTTAATTTTATACATTTTAACACTTTCTTGGAAGTTATCTGGTTTGTATAGGGTTTCAAGCTCATTAAAATATAATTATTCATAACCTGAATATTTACAGTGTCATATATGCAGTTATTTTCCGTTTTCACTATACATTTGTATATAGGCACCACTTCTTTATTCTGGCTGTGTTTCTCAACATAACATTCACCTGAACTGGTTGGTGACTTTGTTAATCTTCCTTGTCACTTCTCTAACCTCTGTCTCATGAACTATGCTTTGTTTTCCCTCATGAGCTTGCTTTATGTTTCTTCAGATGCTGTTTTTCCAAAGTTTTGAGCTGATGAATTGAAAGATAAAATTACATGCAAACACACACACACATACACATACATACACATACACACACATACTCATACTCACACACACACACACACACAAATGCACACACAGACACACAAATGCACACACAGACACAGAGTTTTGAGGTTTTGTTTGACTTTATTTATGATTCCAAAACTGAGTGGCAGTTTAGCTCAAGAAGGAGAAACTTTCAGAATGTCCCTTCTTTTCTCTACCTCAGGGCCAGATGTGCAGTCAATATATATGTGGAGAAAAGGAAGTGATGTCCAGAAAAGAAAGTGAAGCACAAAGAAGCCGAGTGGACACAGCACACGTCTGTCACGAGTGCGGTTGACTGCTGAGACCCAGCCTCTCACTGCAGGGTGGCTACAGTTTGTTCCCACAGGCACTTAGCCCTAATTTGTTCTCCACAGAGAAATCTTTAAACAAAAACTAGCAGCTTATAATGTATAATATTTCAAATTTTTCTGTTAGACACATTTAAGGCTATTATATTTCCCACCATTTCTTCTTTAGCTGCTCCACATGGCTTGACAGGTGGTGTTTTCATTATTCTTAATTATATGCCTTGATTGATTTACAGTACTTCCTCTTAAGAACCAAGGCTCATTTAGAAAGGTTGAAACTGCCAGACAAAGAGAAAGTTCAAGACTTGTACTTTTGTAGATCATTTCTGGTCACTGCATTCTGACAAACGTCTGGTTTTCAGATCACCTTTAGTGACCTGCTATTCTTCAAGCAAAACTCTTCATGGGAATAGATGTCTGTAATGAACAACATAGTTATGCCACTTAGAGTGATGATGTGCCCACAAGATCCATAGATTGACTAAAGATCCAGTGCCAGGCAAGTTGTTGGTTTAGAGGAGCCCAAGGGAGTTCCAAGACAATATTGGTTATTGCTGTTGCCCTTAGTTGCTCCCAAAAACTGAAGGCAAATCCCTATTGCTGAAGATCCTATACACTTTTAACATAGAACTTTGAGGAATTGAGCTGGATATGACCCAAAAGCTTCCTCTCTGATGATTAGCTTTTATAACAGTAGAAAGTTCTATACAAGCTGTCAAGGGAGGAAAGCATCCCTGATGCCTATAAACCACAACAATGACCAATACAGCAAGATATCCCTAAAGGTGCAATGGTGGTATTTATGTCTTGGTGGCAAACAACAGCTGTCTAATCTAGCTTAAGATGCATTGAACTTAAGGAGGAAGAATATGCTTGTTACTGTAAAGCCAGCCAACCACCCATGGCTAGTGAGATCATAGATTCCAGAGCGTAACTACTACTGCCACTTTCCAAAACCAGTGTAATTCCTCACTGCCTTCTAAATACTCATCCTATACCCACAGATAGAGTGTATACAGAGAGGGTGTTCCTCTCTCCCCTCATCAAAGAAGCTTCTCTTCACAGCAGAGATCATTGACAAAATCTAAAATTAGTCAAAATGCAGAGAATATTTGTCTCTGGGGGAACTGTGCCCCAGTTGACACATCCATAGCACAGATCTTACATTTAGTGCCCAGGGAACATCACAGAGGAGGACCAGTGAGTCTGCTGCAAGACTGTGCCTTCTAGACATGACAAGGAAGCTACCCTCACAAAAGCTCAGCAACATGGCTTCCTAAGGAAGACCTGAACAATGACAAATGACAATGATGATGGACATGCCCACATAGATGGGGGAAATCTGTACACACACACACACACACACACACACACACACTGCATGTTCATATGAAAACCATAGTCTATTGGTTTTGTGAAAAGAGCCATAGAGAAATTCAGATGGGTAGCCACTTGGGCACTAGGCTAAGCTCTGATGGCAGGAAATGTGGCATCTGGGACTGCATGAGGGCATGAGTTATGTCACTATAGATTTTTCACGTAGATCATGAGGGCTTTTCTCTCTCTTGAAGGGTATGGAGGGTGTCAAGTAGGAGCAGCAGAGGCCAGAAGGCAGAGGATAGCCCAGGAGCTAGCAGCTTTACAGTGATCATGACGGTGGGCTATTGTGTTTTCATACACATCACCTAGATGGTGCCTTGAGGATGCTTCTACAGCTGTTCAGAGAGTTTGTGTTTTTCCAGGAAGCTTTTATTCTGGTCCTTCCCTTAATATCAATAAGCTCAGTCATTAACCTTCATCTATTACTTTCCTTCCAAAGTGAACAGACTTAATTAATTATTCTTCTGAAGTATCTCTGATACCCAAATCATTAGACAGTTGGTAACCTGAATGGGTGCTATCCTAGACTCATTTGCTGCTTCTTAAAATATAAAATGAAAGCGGGCCAGTTTCCTAATACAGATCAACCTTAGGGAGAGGACCAAGTCAACCTCGTTACGTACATCATTGCATTATAACAGGCTAGTGAGGAAGGCAGGGATCTCAATGATGGTAAAGTCTGTCCATGCAACATAGCCACACTGCTTTAGCAGGGGAGGAGATGTATGGATGTAGGGAACATGAACATCTAATCAAAGTTGAAATATGGACTCTGCAGCTGGACCCATTGTACAGATGAGCATAATGTTCCAGGAATGTGAAAGCTCATAGCCATACGACATACTCCTTCCATCAAACCTCAGAAACTAGAGGACGAAGAGCAATAAAGAGAATCTGGTGGCAAAGTCTCAGATACCAGGAGCAGCCAATATCTCCATGGATATTAAGATGTAGATTGTCAGAGACTACTAAGATTTACCCAATCAGAATATTCCAGAATTAAGTAAAGAAAATGTTCTCTTAATACAAGCTTTCGGGGTGATTCTGAGCAATGCTTTGTACTACTGACTATCAGCCACCTTGTTACCCTACATTTTATTTGTATTTAAATTGTGTGGTTTACTCCTCAAGCCCAACTTAGCCTGTTTCTATTAACACAGTATAGGTATCTCAAAGAGACATCAGGCTACACCAAGAGTGTGATTCTTGCACACACTTAGCTAACCCAACTGTTGTTTCTCCAGGATTGCCCTACTCAATCAATATCTATATCTATATCTGCAATGGCCTGATTATCAATTAGTAATCTTGTCTGTAGAAAGGCTCACAGGACCACCGTTGGATTCTGGGATAACATCTAAGCATCCAGGTCTGTCTCTCCACAGACACAACACAAAAGTTCCTTTCTGATCCTCCAGAATAGCAAGGACATGGGCTTACAATCAGCAGCTGCAGAGGCCCACAGTGCCGCCTGCTGGAAGAACATTTCACTTCATGCATCTTTAGCAAATTGAATGTGGTGACCGCCAAATACTACATGTAAACTCACCCCACTTCTCCTCGTGCTCCTCCAAAACAACAACAACAACAACAACAAAACCCAGAAAAGTCATCAGCCTCTTGATTTGTGCCAACATAATGTAAATAAGTAGAGGCCAAGCCTAGGAGGTGAATTATTTCAAAGGGGGATACGGAATACGGAGACGGAAACAGGAAAATAGAAATAATAAAAAAAGATTGTTTCTGGGTCTTCACAACTCTCTCCTGGATATGCTGTCTGTAAAGCCATCCAATAGCCAGGCAGCTTAACAGAGCTCCATGAAACAACAAGACCAATATTATATACAAAGACATATTTTCATTAAATATGAACAGCAAAGGCAAAACATCTGAGCCAATGGGCTTGGTCTACAAGAAATAAATACTGTATTATACATCAGCCAATCAAAACAGCTCTCAACTCAGTACGTTTTGCTTAAAATAACTACCAGGAAGTCATTCATCCCTATGAACAACTCCATCTACAGGTGAAATGGAAGGGCCGTGATGGGCATTGGGTGGGGCAAAGGCATGGTTTCAGGGCAGGATAGGGTGGGAAGAATGTAGCTTTTTTTTCTATCTTAATCTTGGGACAAGTTAGAAACATTACATAAAAAGTAAGTTGAGTTCCTTAGCACTTTAGTCTTCAAATTTCAGGTACTGTGAATATAGACACATGCTAGTCTGAGGCCCTGGGCTACTGGACACCATCAGCAATATTATCACCCACAGCAATGAAGATTTCACATTAATGATCCCATGTGTATGTGTAGGCGTGGGAATGTGCACCCTGAACCACTGAACCAGTTTTCCAGTCTCTATCCTTCTATTTCACTTTTAAAAGCAAAACAAACAAACAAACAAACCCTCAAAAAACAAAGGCAAAACCTGAAAGCGGTTACTTGGAAATTTGTGTATTTGAAGGAATCATTATCTTTTATATTTTTACTCTCTATGTTATCTCTGTCCCCACTTACCGAATTTGTAGATAACGTCACTATGTAGTCCAAGCTCGGCTAGAACTCACTATGTAACCTGGACTAGCAAGAAATCATTCCATCCTCCTGTCTCGGCCTCCTTTCTGCTAGGACCACAGGGTTGTGCCATAATGCCCAGTTCACATCCATTGCTTAAGTCCAAACACAGATGTTTGGTAACAGTAAAGTCCTATGCCTCTAGTATATGAAAAACTGCACTAAACCATCACTACACACTATTCCCTGAGCAGGATCAAAAAGCTGTGCTCATGTGGTTAAGTGGCAGTGATGTCACTTGAAATTCATATTCTAGTTAGCTTTGAATTTCAAGTAAATAATATTTTTGTTTAAATATATTTCAAATAAGTGTAAGACACATTTATACTGAAAAAAATTCACTGTCTACATAGCATTTATATTTAACTGAACATCCCGTAGTCTTCCTGTTACCTGTCTTCTTCTGCTTCTTCTTCTTCTTCTTCTTCTTCTTCTTCTTCTTCTTCTTCTTCTTCTTCTTCTTCTTCTTCTTCTTTTTCTTCTTCTTCTTCTTCCACCTTCTCCTCCTCCTCTCCTCCTTCTTCTTGGTGAGATAGGATTTTTCTATGTAGCCTTGGCTGTCCTAGAACTTGCTCTATAGACCAAGCTGATCACAAACTCAGAGATCTGCCTGCCTCTGCCTCCTGAGTGCTGGGCTTAAAGGAGTTTGCCACCACTGCTCAGCTCTCTCCCACCCCTATTTTTATTTGCTACACTTGGCAATAGTAATTGGGAGCTTTCTCAATTAACTTGCGTGTATAATTCAAGACTTACCAAAGAAAAAACTTTAATACTTAAGTTGTATATAGTTATATAAAATACATATAAATAAATAAAATAAGATGAAATATTAGAAGTTATATATAAAACAAGTAGTTAATATATTTAATAAAATTAAATAAAATATTTAAGAAATATGTTGCTAAATTGAAACATTCATGTGTATTTTAAAGATTTGACAATTACTATAGTATTTATTTGGAATTCAGAGACAAAAAAAAAAAAAAGAAATTTTGGGGAAAGAGTGTTTTATTACTTACACTATCCAAGAGTCATTAAATACCATGATAACCAAAACCAACCAGATACTCAATGGCTTCTGTAATTGTATTTTAATTCTTTACCAACGATGGGCTCTTTTAATGTCTGAGAATGGAGGTGCTTTCATCATCTGCCTTGTGCTTGGCCTCTGCAGAATGTTTATGTTAAAGTCTCACTTTAGCAGAATACATTGGCGTTTCTAAAGCCTTTCTGTTTAAAACTACTCTATAAATAAGAATCCATTGTGACTAGCTTACCCAAAGTCAAGTGACTTCAGAGGCAGAGCTAGGCCATACACTCTGCCCCACATCCCTGTACCTTAAGTCCTTTCCCTCTGGACACCTTGGTGGCTCTGCTGCAGTATAGCTTGGATCCTGTTACTGTACTTTTCTTGGCTATGGTGCCATATCTATGCAGAAGATAGGAATTGGACAAGATGGATCCTAGATTCAGGTGTAGTCACCCATTCATGCAGTGGTACATACCTGTAACTTGGCTTGCTGAAGCAGGAGGATTGAGGGCTTGAGGCCGTCTTGAGTTACATAATGAGAATCTGTTTAAACATGTTTAAAAGATGTTCTGGGTGATAGAGAGATGGCTCAGTGGCTAAGAACACTTACTGCTCGTCAGAGTACTTGGGTTGTACTCTCAGCACCCACTTGGCAAATCACAACCATCCGTAACTCCAGTTCTAGGGGCTCAGATACCCTCTTCTGATCTCTGTGGGTACCAGGCATGCACATGGTACAAAGAGATACTTGCAGGCAAAACATGCATAAAATAAAATACTCAAGTAAATAAAAGATGCTTCACAGTCTTCACCATGAACTATGGGACTGGACATCTACAGCAGTGGACTGTTCTTCTTCCTCCACATCCTCGCCAGAATGAGCTGTCACTTGAATTTTTGATATTAGTCATTCTGATGGGTATAAAAAGGAATCTCAGAGTCATTCTGATTTGTGTTTACCTGATGACTTAGGATGTCAAGCATTTCTTTAAGTGCTTCTCAGCCATTAGAGATTCCTCTGTTGATCTCTGTTTACCTCTGTAACCCATATTTAATTGTATAATTAAATTGTATAATTTGGTTTGTTGGTGTTTAATTTGAGTTCTTTATATATTTTAGATATTAGCCCTTTGTCAGATGTAGGGTTTGGTGAAGAACTTTTCCCAATCTGTAGACTGCCATTTTGTTCTATTGACAGTGTCCTTTGGCTTACAGAAGCTTTTCAATTTCATTGAGTCCCATTTATTAATTGTTGATCCTAGAGCCCGAACTGTTGGGATTTTGTTCAGGAAGTTGTCTCCTGTGCCAATCAGTTCAAGATTGGTTCTCACTTTCTCTTCTAATAGATTTTATGTTTCTGGTTTTATTTTAAGATCTTTGATCCACTTGGACTTGAGTTTTGTGTAGGATGATAAATGTGCATCTGTTTGTGTTTTTCTACACATAGATATAAAGTTAGACCAGCATTATTTGTTGAAGATGGTTTCTTTTTTTTTTTTTTCATTGTATGCCATTTGCTTCTTTGTCAAACGTCAACTATTCATAGGTATGTCGATTTGATTCAATTCCATTGATTAGCCAGTCTGTTTCTATGCCAGGACCATGCAGTTTTTATTACTGTTGCTCTAGAGTACAGCTTGAGATCAGGGGTAGAGATACCTCCAGAAGTTCTTTTGTTGTCTAGGATTGTTTTAGCTATCCTGCATTTTTAATTTTTCCATATGAAGTCGAGAATTGTTCTTTCAAGGTCTGTAAAGACTTGTGTTGGTATTTTGATAGGAATTACATTGAATCTATAGATTGCTTTTGGTAAGATGGCCATTTTTACTATATTAACTCTACAGATCCATAAGCATGGGAGGTCTTTCCTTCCTCTGATGTCTTCTTCAGTTTCTTTTTTTTCAGAGACTTGAAGTTCTTTTCATATCGGCCTTTTAGCACTTGTTTGGTTAGAATTAAACCAATATATTTTATATTATTTGTGGCTATTATGAAAGATGTGATTTCCCTAATTTCTTTTTCAGTCTGTTTGTCATTAGTATATAGGAGGGCTGCTGATTTTTTTTTTTAATTAATCTTGTATCCCGCCATTTTGCCAAAGGTTTTTATAAGCTGTAGTAGTTCTGGTAGAATTTTGGGAATCACTTATGTATACTTTCATATCATCTGTGAATAGGGATACTTTGACTTCTTTTTTAATTAACTAATTTATTTATTTTGGTTTTTTGAGACAGGGTTTCTCTATGTGGCCTTGGCTGTCCTAGACTTGCTTTGTAGACCAGGCTGGCCTTGAACTCACAGTGATCCACCTGCCTCTGCCTCCCAAGTACTGGTATCAAAGGTGTGCACCACCACACCCAACTCTTTGACTTCTTACTTTCAAATTTGTATCCCCTTGATCTCCTTTAGATCTAGCTCTAGCTAGAACTTCAAGTACTATATTTAGTGGAATTACTTTGAGTTTCTCTCCATTTAATGTTATTTTGGCTATTGGCTAACTGTATATAGCCTTTATTATGTTTAGGTGTGGATGTTGTCTCTCTGATATCTCCAAGACTTTTATCATGAAGGGGTGTTGGATTTTTGTCAAAGATCAGTGTTTCTTTGCATCGAATGAGATGATCATGTGGTTTTGCTTTTTCAATTTGTCTAAATGGTGGATTACATTGATGGATTTTCATATGTTGAACCATTCCTACATTCCTGGAATGAAGCCTACTTGATCACAGTGAATCATGTATTTGACATGTTCTTGGATTCAGTTTGCAAGAATTTTATTGAGTATTTTTGCATGGGGGAAATTGTTCTGAAATTCTCTTTCTTTGTTGAATCTTTTTGTGGTTTAGGTATCATGGTGATGGTGGCGCCATAGAATGAGTTTGATAATGTTCCTTCTGTTTCCATCATATGGATAGTTTGAGAAGTAGTTAGCTCTTCTTTGAAATTTTGATAGAATTCTGTGCAAAAATCATCTGGTCCTGGGTGGCTTTTTGTTTTGTTTTGTGTTTTGTTTGTTTGCTTGTTTGTTTGTTTGTTTGTTTGTTTGTTTGTTTTTCTTGCTTGGGAGACTTTTGATGAGTGCTTCTATTTCCTTGGGGCTTAGAGGACTGTTTAAACTATTTACCTGATCTTGATTTAACTTTGGTAAGTGAAATCTATCAAGAAAACTGCCCATTTCCTTTAGATTTTCCAGTTTTGCGGAATACAGGCTCTAGAAGTAAAGACCTAATAATTCTTTGTATTTCCTCAGTGTCTCTTGTTATGTCTTCTTTTTCATTTCTGATTTTGTCAATTTGTATACTGTCTCTCTGTCTTTTGTTAGTTTGGCTTGTGGTTCATGGAACTTGTTGATTTTCTCAAAGACCCAGCTCTTAGTTTCATTGATTTTTTTTGTATTTGTTCTCTTAGTTTCTAAGTTATTGATTTCATTTTGATAATTTCCTGCTGTTAACTCCTCTTGGGTGTGTTTGTTTCTTTTTGTCCTGGAGCTTCTAGGTGTGCTTCTAAATTGCTGTATGGGATCTCTCCAGTTTCTTTATGAAGACACTTAGTGCTACGAACTTAACCCTTAGCACTGCTTTCATTGTGTCCCATAAGTTTGGATATGTTGTGCCTTCATTTTCATGGAATCCTAGAAAGTCTTTAATTTCTCTATTTATTTCTACCCCAACCCAGTGGCCATTGAGTAGGGAGTTGTTCTGTTTCCATTAGTTTGTAGGTTTTCTGTTGTTGCTGTTGTTAAAATCCAGGTTTAATCCATGGTAGTCTGATAAAATACAAGGATTATTTCAATCTTCTTGAATCTGTTGAGGCTTGCTTTGAGACCAAATATATGGTCAATTTGGGGGAAGGTTCTGTGAAGTGCTGAGAATGTACATTCTTCTGAGTTTGGGTGAAATTTTATGCAACTGTCGGTTAGGTCTATTTGATTCATGATGTCTGTTAGTTTAATTATTTCTCTGCTTAGTTTCTGTCTCAATGATCTGTCCTTTGGTGACAGAGATGTTGAAGTCTCCCACTATTAACGTGTGGGGTTCAATGTGTAATTTCAAGTTCAGTAATGTTTCTTTTACAAATATGGGTGCTCTTTCATTTGGGGCATAAATGTTCAGAACTGAGATGGCATCTTGGTGGATTTTTCCTTTGAGGAATATGAAGTGTCCTTCCCCATCTCTTTTGATTAATTTTGGTTGAAAGTCTATTTTAGTGGATACTAGAATGGCTACTACAGCTGCTTCTTAAGTCTGTTTGCTTGGAAAAGCTTTTTCTAAACTTCTACTCTGAGATAATGTATATCTTTATTGCTCAGGGGTGTTTCTTGTATGCAGCAGAATGATGGATCCTGTTTTCACATCTATTCTGTTAGACTTTGTCTTTTTATTGGGGGAATTGAATCCACTGATGTTGGGAGATATTAATGACCAATGATTGTTAGTTAATTTCTGTAATTTTGATTTTGGTAGTGGTAGAGTATATGGTGTGTGTGTGTGTGTGTGTGTGTGTGTGTGTGTGTGTGTGTGTGTGTGTGTGTGTGTTGGGGGAGAGGAGCTTACCAGAGGAGATGAACATCCCATCTATCTCTAAAATTCTATTATGTTTTACTATCAATTAAGTTGGTAAGAAGAAGCTCTTTTGGTTTTGCTGATGTGGGGTTATTTATTTCCTGTGTTTTCCTGGGTGTAGTTTGCCTCCTTGGGCTGAAGTTTTCCTCCTAGTGTCTTCTTGTAGGACTGGGTTTGTGGATAGGTATTGTTTAATTTTTTTCATCAAATATCTTGTTTTCTTCATCTGTGGTGATAAGAAGTTTTGTTGGGTGTAATAGTTGGGGCTGACATCTGTGGTATCTTAGTGTCTATAAGATATCTACCTACCCAGGCTCTTCTGGCTTTTAGAGTCTCTGCTTAGAAGTCTGGTGTGTTTTTGATAGATCTTCCTTTATATGTGACTTGGCCTTTTCCTCTTGCATCTTTTTTAATATTCTTTATTTTTCCTGCATATTTAGTGTTTTGATTATTATGTGGAGGAAAGATTTTCTTTTTGGTCGAATCTATTTGGTGTTCTGTAATCTTCTTGTATATTTATAGGCATCTCTTTCCTTAGGTTGGGGAAGTTTTCTTCTATGATTTTTGTTGAAAATATTTTCTGGGCCTTGGAACTAGGAATCTTCTCCTTCTTTTATTCTATTCTTAAGGTTTGTCTTTTCATAGTATCCCAGATTTCTTGGATGTTTTGTGTCAGGAGCTTTATATTTTTATTTTTTATTTTGATCTTTTTACCTTTTAAAATTTAACATTTTCTTTGATTGACGTATTGATTTCTTCAACTGAGATTCTCTCTTTCATCTTTTGTATTCTGCTGTATTCTTATATCTGTAGTTCCTGTTCTTGTCCCTAATTTTCTATTTCCAGGATGCCTTAATTTGTGTTTTCTTTATTGCTTCTATTTTCATTTTCATGTCTTGAACAGTTTTTTTCATCTCCTTCACTTGTTAATATTTCATTAAAGGATTTGTTCATTTCCTTCACCTGCTTGATTGTATTTTCTCATATTTCTTTAAGAGATTTATTCATATCCTCTTTTTAAGGCCTCTAGCATATTTAAAAGGTTGGACTTAAGGTTGTCTTCTTTTGTTTCAGCTGTGACAGGGTGCCCATTGCTTGCTGTAGTGGGATATCTGGGTTCTGGTGATGCCATACTGCCCTGGTTCTTGTTGATTGTGTTCTTTTTCTTTCTTTCTTTTTCGAGACAGGGTTTCTCTGTGTAGCCTTGGCTGTCCTGGACTCACTTTGTAGACCAGGCTGGCTTCGAACTCACAGCAATCTGCCTGCCTCTGCCTCCCAAGTGCTGGGATTACAGGCATGTGCCACCACACCAAGCCTTTGTTTGTGTTCTTATGCTGACCTTTAGCCAGCTGGTTGTTCCTAGTGTTGGCTGAATGTTCCTGATACTGACAGGACTCTTTGGGGAAGCAGGCAGAGCCTTAGCCCTGATAGTGGAGTTTAGAGACTAGCAGACTGCTCCACCGTGTCCCAGGTGGGTGGGAGAAAGGCTGGCCCAGGTCTAACCTGGCTGTTCCTAGGGACCCTCAGGCCTGGATGATCCTAGGACCAGAAGGTCTCCTCCAGAGGGAAGGTTATGGAGCACTGCTGGCTGCGTCCATGGCAGGTAGATGAAAATCTGGGAAGACTGTAACCTCAGTGATATATTTCTTAACTGCTACTCTAAGTAAAAATATCTTCCTTGCTGGTGGCACATGCCTTTAATCCCAGCACATAGGAGACAAGGCAGACAGATCTCCGAGTTCAAGACCATCCTGGTCCAGAGAACACATTCCAGCATAGCTAGGGCTACACAGAAAAGCCTTGCCTCCAAATATGTATATCCCCATTGTTATTTTGCAGATTTAATTCAATCTAAGCGCTTTCCAAGGTAGCAGGAAACATGCTTTGTTAATCAGTATGACTTTCTGGAAAGCAAGTTGGTAAGATGCACAATGAATCATAAAAATATTATGCCATTTGTGTTATAATTCTAGCTCTGGGAATTTATCCCAAAGAAATAATGGAAACTTAAAAAAACAAAAAAGCTCTGTGCTCATAGATGTTCCCTGCAGTACTAGATGAAAGCAATTTAAATGCTAACTAATGGAGGATGGTTATGGAAAATAATAGAAGAAATATTATGCAGAGATTAAAATTACCACATAGGAAATAATGTTAGAATAATGTAAGGTGTTAAAATACAGAGGCTTTATTGTTACAACTGTTAAAATGCTTAGAAGCAAATGTTTTAAAAATTCTGATTTATGAACTAGGATAGTGGGTGACTTTTTTTCCTTTCTCAATAGTCTGCAATTTTCAGGTTATAAAACAAAAAATGAGAAAGGGGTCATAATTGAGTTGGAAAAGTCTACTTTGCTTTTTATTACAGTGAAATGCAAGTCATTTAGCCTGTTGGATTTCCCTATGGGACTGCTAGCTCTTTTTCTTAATAACAGACATTGAGGAAAGAAAGATTCTGGGTTCATTTTAGAATTTGATTACATGTCAGGAAGCATTGCCTCTCAAAGCAGGCACTGTTTTGAGCAGGGCAGGTCACACTGTCCCTTGTGTAAAGTTGGCCACAGGCCTGCACTCCATCCCCTGTGATTGGTATCAGTGGAGTACAGGACTCTGAGTGTTCATGACATCCCAGGGCTGTTCTGTGTGGGTAGGATCAACAAAGAAGAAGAAATGAGATGGTGAGCACAGCATCTTCAGTCATTCAGAACACAGCATCTCCAGCAGGACTTTGGGACGTCCAAATGAGCTCTATGATGCATCTTTCTAAGAGGTATCTCAGCTCCCCTTTGGAACAAAAGTTTACTTACATAAAGAAAACAGCCAAATTAAAGCAACAAAAGGAACCTACCCTATGTCCTGCACTGTCACAGGTATTCTTGGACAGGGGCAGTTATAAATAAGAGAACAGTAGTATAAAGGGCTTTGATGTTAAACTCAACAAATGGATATTTTATTCTAAATCAAATGTCAGTGACCACGGCCTGGAAAAGAGGGTTCACATTGCCACCAATAGCAACTGTGCACATGGTTACATAAAACTTTGTCAGTTGCAGAAGAGAGCCATATATCCAAGCATTTGCTGAATACACTGTTGAGCTCCCAGGTCACACGGTCACGACAAAGCCCAGAAATCCCTGCTATAGGTTTCAGAAGGTACCTGATATAATTCTTACTACTAAATGTGCTAAAAATAGCCCAAGATAATTTTTCCTTTGTATATGCAAACAATCTACCTCATTAGTTACCCGGTTTTAATCAGTCATTCAACCTGGAACAATTTTTTAATGCAGGTGTGACTTGTTTTCCTGGGAAATGAAATAACATAAATCAAGAGATTCTAATCAAGAAATGAGGCAGACAAATGAGAGGAAAATGATGAGAGAGGAATAAGGAATTGTAGGGCTGGGAGGGACACAAGTTAGCAGCCCAAAGAAGTCGAGCTGCCTCCACCGCAGAGCATGCATGTCTAAGTGGCAACATCATAAAATAGAGTTTTGATTTCCCCGCATGGTCCTGCTTTCTCTGTGGGGTACAGGAAACCCCATTTCAGTATGAGAATGCACCTGTCTTGTGCATTCTGATTTGTTTGAGAAATTTCAATAAGGTCTTTTTTGCATAATAGGTCAGTCCTCGGGTTGTCATTTCTTTGAAAGGATGTATGAGTGTGGATGATTTGAGGTTTTCTGATACTGAACTCTCCAGCTGCCCTACTTACTATGAGGCATCAATCTCTGCCCAGGGCCGATGTGGTCAGCCTCTCTTGGGAGGTAGCTGCATCCGGCGTAGGTCCCAGAGATTCAGGAGCTGCTAGGCAGGAACATCACTGAGTTGTTTGTGTGGAACATAGTGAAGACCAAGTGAAAATCTCTGCATCAATCTATCAACAGCTATTCAGGATCAATGAGTGAGAGCCATTTGATAGGTGACACAAACAACGTTCTGATGGATTCCTGCTGTCAAGATGCTCGCAGTGAGCATCTCAGGCAATCAACCCAGAACACTTTCATAAAGAATGAGCCTCACCCAACCAGCAGATGCCGTGACCTCCAGGCTGCATGACCATATTCATCCATGTGTAACATTTTCACACCCTACCTAACCCCCACCCTGCTCCCATAGATAGCTCCCAGATCCCTTTGCTCCAGTCTTACCTTTGCTCCATCCACTCTGGTCACATCTATGGACTGACCATACTGTACGGTAAGACATGTCTCTATCTATAGAACTCCACAGTCTGAGTTCCTCCTCTTTCCATCCACATGGATCACTCCCTCACTTCCTTTAGGCTTTTTTTTTTTTTTACCATGTGACATTCTGGTACATTGTGGGAGAGAGGAACCTCTCCTGCTCTCCCCCCCCCCACATGTCTATTTGTATTTATTCTATCTATTTCTATCTGTATTTGTAAGATCCTTCCAAGGGCCACTCTGCTTTATTTTTTGTCTGTACTAAAGACTCATGTCTAACATAGGATTTACCAGCCCATATTGTATATGCCACCTCCACTAGCATATAGGCTCTATGTGTTTGTTTTAACACTGTTACAATCCTCAATGCCTGCCCCATAACAGATATGCTGGCTTGCTTTTCTGTTGCCAGGAAAAAACACTGAGCAAAATAAACTTTGAGGAGGAGAAAAAATTTACTCGACTTATAGGTCACAGTTCATCATTAAGGAACAAGACAGGAACTCAAAAGCAGGAATATGGAGGCAGGAGCAGGATCAGAAACCATGGAGGAACACTGCTCCTTGGCTTAACTTCTATGACTTTCTCAGCTACTTTTCTTCTGCAGCCTCTGCCCACCAGCCTAGGGATTGTACCACCCATCATGGGCTGGGCCCTCCCAGTCAATTGTCAACCAAGAAAATGCCCCACAGATGTACCACAGGCCAATCTGATGAAGACGATTCCTCAACTGAGATCCCTCTTCCCAGGTGTGTCTAGATGTTTTGTTTTCCAAGGTGACAAAAACTAGTCAGTGCAACAGGCCTTTTCAATAGTCTCAAGTGATGAGCATATGGTCTCCAAAATTCATTGCACTAACCTAGATGTTTTAAGGAAATAAGTGGGCATGGATAGCATGAGCTGCTATTTCCTCAGAATTGTAACATTCACTCTGGGAGAAGGGGAGAAGCTCAAAAGACTTGGGAAGGTGAGGAAACTCACAAGGCCAAGGAAGTTCGGAGAGTTACAAGATTTAGAAGGCTCCTGCCCCCAAGAGTATTAAAGCAGAGAACAGGATGGGCCTGAGGAGATTCTTCATCAACGCAGACTACGTGTTAGACAGGGAACTCTAGGGATACAGCTTTTGTTTTGTCACCCATGGTGGGATGGGTTTCTCAGGATGTAGCTGCCAGTTCCCTTGACTAATCAGGTAAACGCAGGGTCACCAATCTAAACACAATCTAAACCAATCTAAAGCTTGGGTGGACTCATTTCTCTGGTGCGTCATTGATGCCCGGTCTAGAGTGAACAAATATTTGCTCACACACACCTCTCCATGAACAGTAGTCATACAGTAAACAGTCACAGGCCCATGATGCAGATAGGGGTTAAAAATGTTTGTTCCTAGGTCCATGACTGTCTTTCAGAACCCTCATTAGGGTAAGACCGGATAGAGACACCCTAGCTCTTTCTTACAGTTGTGGTCCTCAGCGTGGTACATTGCCCCACATCAACGAGTATGGCTTCTGGTCTTGCAAGCTCCGAAATTCTTTCTGAAATTGACAATTGGTTGCTTTGCAGTGAGAGAGAAAACCGTTTCATGAACAAACAAGCACAGCACATGCCAAGTGTGTTCTTAGGTGTGTAAGCAGACACATCCAGGTTGTCAAACCCCGGCTATAAGGCATAGGCACCTATCTCTACGTTAGGTCTGTCCTACTCAAAGCTTACATGACAGGTAGCCGGGTCGGATCATCTTTTGCCCTGGACACTGCCTGGAGACAAAGCTGATTCTTCTTCTTTGCCCATCTTTGCTTTTCTCTACCCTGCTCTTGCCTGCTCTGTGCCCCCAGGACATGGCTTTACAGTTCTCCCTCAGCTGACAGCTGTTCAGCAGGAGACTAGTTCAGCAGGGTGCCTAGTGTGGTTGTTTAAATGAGAGTAGCCCCCATAGAGATGTATATTTGAATATTTGGTCCCCACTTGGTGGAACTGTTTAGAAAGGATTAGGAGGTGTGGCCTTTTGGTGGAGGCATGTCACTGCTGGGAGGGCTTAGAGGTTTCAAAAGACTCCTGCCTGTCTCCATTGTTCTCTGTCTGTCTGTCTGTCTGTCTGTCTGTCTGTCTGTCTGTCTCTCTCTCTCTCTCTCTCTGCCTTGTGGTTGTGGATAAAGATGTGACCTCTCCTCTGTCCCTTCACTCCACCATCATGAACTCTAACCCTCTGAAACCATGTTAAATGCCAAAATAAATGCTGTCTTTTATAGGTTGCGTTAGTGATGTTGTTTCATCACAGTAACAGAAAAGTAATTTAAAAAATATAAGATGAGAAGGTCAGGTTTTTTCTCCAAACTTCCTCTCTGAGAGCCATCAATTTGGCAGTGGCTAACTTCCTTGGTAGCCAAGCTCTTGTCCCCTCCCGTGTTGTCACTGCTCTCCCTACACCTTGGCTTTTCCTCCCACAGTGCAAGATCCCTCATCATGTCTTATCTGTTTTGTTGGTTTGTTTTTGTTTGCCCTATAGCACCTTTAGAAAAAGTCTCCACTAAAATCTCTTCAGTTATCCCTGGAATGTCTGCCATCTGCTTTCTGCCAGGACCCAAACTACTATAAACATCACAGTCAAGGTTTGCCTTGAGAGCTCTCTACTCTCTGTGCTTAAAGACTGGTCAGGCAGCCAAGTCACCTACCCATTAAGTCTCAAGCAGTGTTGCCCAGTAGGTCTTCCATAGTGATGAAAATGTCTTGTCCAAGCCAGTAGCCACCAGCCCCATTGTGCTCTTAAGCTAGTGAAATGTAGTTAGAAAGAATGGGGGGCTGGAATTTAACCTTTTCAAAACATTTTATTGATTCTTTGTGAGTTTCACATCTCACACCCAGTCCCACTCATCTCCCTGCCCCCTTGGTATCTGCCCTTTGCCCTTGAACCCTCCCCCCAAAATAAAAAACACACAAACCAACCAACAAAAATAAACACAACAAAACACAGCATAGACAATGTGGACGCTGTAGTGTGTCACAGTGTACCTTTCTGTCCATGTATCTTCACTTGCAAATGTTCATTGCAATAAGGCATTGGTCTGGTTTGAGGTCTCTGGCTTCTGGGATATACCATCAATACCAGATCCTGACTGGAACTCTTCCTGGTTATCTTGGTTTTGCCCTGTGTCATGGAGACCCTACCATGGATCAGTAGTCCTTTCCCTTTCATGCACTCCAACAATTCACAGATGATGTAGATTATGCAGTGGGACAACTCAAAGCTATGGATCTGGGCCTGGGTGGCAGCTGAGCTGGCCAGCTGGCCAGCCAGCCAGCCCTCCCATATCCACACTATCAGGGTGAGCTCTCCAGCAGTGTCCCAGGTAGGCCACCCATCGGTAGGTGGCAGGGTCAGCTGCCCTGCTCTCATGCCCTTGGGACCAGCTCACCAGCACCCACACCTCCAGAGCCAGTTCCACTATGCTGCCCAGTTGAGGGGAGGGGCACACTCTCCCAAGTGCTGCAGTTGGTGATGGGCTGAGTCACTTTTCCCACTCTCACATCTTCAAGGATGGCTCACCCAAGCCTTTGCCACCAAGGCCATCTCCACTGTGCTGCCTGGGCACGGTGCAGAGCCTGCTGCAACAGGGGAGAGGTGGGGACCAGCTCTCCAGAGTGCCACAGCCAATGGGGGCAGGGCCAGTTCTGCACAACCCTTGGCCATCTATGTGGTCCCAAGCAGCTGCATAGACCAGGGGCATCCCCATGGTCTCTAGTGCTAATATGAGCCACGGATATCGATACTGACCTCTGATGCTACATAGTTGCATCAGGTCTGAGGACTCAGACATGGCCCTCAGCCACAGCACAAGCTAGGACTTCACCATGGCCTCAGGCGGTGGTGTTGGTAACTCACAACAGGCTGTTTCTCTTCATCCTTATGTCTCCAGTTCATCTCTCTTCATAATGCTCAAACTTGTTTCTCTTTCGCATCTGTCCACTACATTTGCACATTATAGTGGTACCCGCAGCAGGCAGACTATGCAACTGGTCAGGTCTCTGGACTATGTTGGGTGGCGACAGGTGGGGGCTCTGTTGTTTTTTTTTAAACAAGATTCTTTGCTGTGCAGCTCTCTGCCTGTTCTAAAACTCAGTAAGCCGCTGCACCCTGACTGAAGCCATCTAGCGCTGCTAGGGTGTTCCTGACTGGGCATTCTCATCCTGAGTGTGGGGGTGGGAGGATGAGGGCGCCAGGATGGGCGGTGCAAAGGCTGATGGGTAGGGACTAGGGGAACAGGGAGGAAGAGGAGGCCAAGGGAAACGGCCTTGGGCTCCACACTCACTGACCACTGAACTCTTGCTACTGACTCTGAAATTTAAATTTTAGTAAAGTTCAATTAATTTAAGTTTAAACTGTCACATGTAGCCATCATATTGGATGATGCACCTTAGCCACTTAATGAACTATTTTGGGTCTGGTAGCTATGTTTCCTTCAGATTACATTTCTGTCTCTTATCTCTTATGAGCAAAATATTACTAACTTTCAGTTTTTTTGTTTTTTTGTTTGTTTGTTTTTGTGGATACTTCACTGTTGCCATGAGAGTGGTGAAGGAAGGGACTCTGGACTTCCTGGAGTCATAAAAAAAGCTTTAAAATGTTAATAATAATAATAATAATAATAATAATAATAATAATGATAATAAGTTATAATAGAGCTTTCCCCCTGGGTTTCCCCATTTCTGTTGAGAGTAGGAACACAAATCCTTCTTTATCCTTCTCTTCTGGGCTGCCTCATAGCTCTACACCTGGGATAAATATCTCACCTCATGTCCAACTTACCTTATGCCCTTAAATCTCCAAACTTAATTTATTGGACTATCCATGCAAAATGGTTGTTATTCCTTAGAGAGGGCTTGCTCACTTTGAGCCTTTTATTTTAATTTAAATTTTTTTCAGTATATTTTGAATATGTTTCCTCCCTCTCCCAGCTCCTCCTGGATCCTTCTACCTCCTATCCATTTTTTTACTTTTGTACATGTTCTTCCTCCTGCCTGGGACCAGCTGTGCTTGGCCACTCCAAGCCCTTTAAATTCTCATTTGAAACTTCTTGCCTGTAGAAACCCTGTCCTGACCAAATTCACTCAACTTTAATTGTAGTATTAAACACATCAAATTCACTTGCTTGCATAAACATTCTTGTGAGCTGCTGTATTTTAAGTAAAATTAAATGCCAAATTGAAACTCCCTGGCATGGCAGCCAGCTCTCTGCTGTTTGCCTTTCTCTGGAACCCACCACATTTTAGTTGCACTTACACTCAGTGGAAGTACATGTAAGCACCGAGTAAGTCCAACAGGGTTATGCTCATAGTCTGAGATGCAGGCTACTTGGTCGTAGTGATCAATGAAAGGGTGAGCCTTTGACCTAACCTGGCCTCATGGGAATATCTGTCCCCAGTACTGGAAATGTTGAGCTCCCAGATCCAATTTTGGAGGGAAGAAAGGACCTTGGCAATTCTGAATCTTATAAATAGCCACATCCCAGAATGAAACCTTATAAATTCAGCTGCTGGGTTTCCAGGTTCTTGTGGCTTCCAAGTTCTGGTTTTTCACTCTCCTTTTGGAAGCTACAGTGCTCTGTCTTCCTTCTAAGCACGTTCCTCCTTTTCCCATCACTAGCTGCTAGTTTCAATGGCTGGCTTTCAAATGAAGACACACTCCAAGCTGTTCATTTGAAGCTGAGAGGTCTCCAGATGGTCTGCCCAGAGTAGCTTTCTTTAGGCATTTGGTGGTGTGTCTATCCTCTCCTCCCTCATATTAGCTGTTCCTTTACTATCTCTCTCCTGGCCTGTCCCCATATCCTCATGTTTATGTGAGGAGGAGGATTCTATCCCTATTATGAAACCCAGATTTCTCTTCAGCCCTGTATATGTCATCTCGCCCTTTGTTTTCACTACTTTTGTATCACTGTGACCCAATTGCTTGATAGGAAAAAGTTTAAAAAAAAAATATATATATATATATATATATATATATATATATATATTCTGGTTTACTGTTTCAGAGGGTTCAGGTCATGATTGCTTGGCTATGTGCATTTAGGCAAAACATTATAAAGGTAGGAGTATGTGTCTGAGGAAAGTCCTCACTCTTTGGGATATGTGGGGGAAAAGGATAATAATGCTCAACCACCTTGCTCTATAGCCACTTTTATTCTGTCTGTGCCCCAGGCCACAGGATGGTACCACCAACATTTAGCATGAGTCTTCTTCCCATAATCAGCCCTCTCTGGAAATGACCTTACCATTCACCTAGATCAGTGGTTCTCAGCCTTCCTAATGTTGCAACCTTTGAACACAGTTCCTCATGTTGTAATGACCCCCAACAATAAAATTATTTCATTGATACTTCATCACTGTAATCTTGCTACTGTTATGAACCATAATATAAATATGCGACCCACCCACAATGGGTCGAAACCTACAGGTTGAGATCCACTGGCCTAGATTATTCTAAATCTATCCAAGTTGACAATTGTGGTGGTTTAAATAGGAATGGCCCCTATAAACTCATATGTTTGAATACCTGACACATAAAAGTCGCACTATTAAGAAGTATGGCTTTGTTGGAGACAGCATGGCCTTGTTGGAGAAAGCGTGTCGCTCTGGGGGCAGCCTTTGAGGTCTTATCCCTGCTCAAGCCATGTGCAGTGTGACACACAGTCCCCTTCGGCTGCCTGCAGATCAAGATGTAGAACTCTTGGCTCATCCAGCACCATGTCTGTCTCACAGCTGCCATGGTTTCTGCCATGAAGGTAATGGACTAAATCTCTGAAACTGTAATCCAGACCCAAATTAAATGTCACCCTTTATAAGCATCGCCTTGGTCGTGGTGCCTCTTCACAGCAATAAAACCCTAACTAAGACAGAAGATCAGCCATCTTGTTGCCTGCTTTGAAAGTTTTATAGAGTGCATATTGCCTTATGTCTTTTCACCTTGTTCTCCCTCAGCCACCCATCTATGGTCATTTGCTACTAATTTTTGATGCTTGTATGAATCTTGTTATATAAAAGCTCAAGAATTAAAACCTATGTTCTGGATTTAATAAGGAAAGCTGAAAGATTTTATTTACAGTTTCCTCTCTTTCCTTTTTAAGTTTTGAGACATCACTTTTTTTTTATTAAGCATGTCTAATAAGGTACAGTTTTACATCATTACAAACATTTTACAAACAAAATTTTATTTTGTTAAGAAAACAATACCTGGATTTATTACTGTATAGTTGAACCATGAATATATAATATGAAGCCCATTCTCTAAGTATTTGAACAGAATTCTGACAGAATCATTTAATTTTCTTTTTTCCATGCTGAGGATCAATTCCAGGCTCATGCACATGCTACCACTGAGTTATTCCTCAGTCATCACCAACATTTTTCATGAAAACCATATTAATTTCTGAATGATGAAATAACATAGAGGAAAGGTGATCCCTGAGACATATTGCCAAACTTAATCAAATTCTTCTATAGTCTGTCTTTCCTTGAATTAAATTTGGTCAATGAATATCAGGAAAAGAATTATTTAAGTGAGATAAGCACACACACTTGAAAATACAGAATACATTGTAAACCAAAATTTTTATCAGCTTACTTGTATGTGGAGACCACACATATTACTATTTAATAAATTTTGTGTTACATTATCTCATGAAATCTACACGTAGAAGGGAATAAGGCTTTGTTTCTGGGATACTCTTAAATTAGGCTTACTACATGAACATTTCATCTTTACAACTCAACTGCTATCATTATGTACATGGCTAACTAAGCCAACATACCCATAGTGGCCTAACACAGTCTCAGCTACCTTAATTGATCACAGCCAGATACCACGTAAAAGAACTGAATTCCTGAAATACTCATGTGAGGGGCTTGTGAAGAAGACAATACAATCCCATCATATGAGCTTACTGTATCTTTTGAAGATTTGTTATAAACATGGGAGACTAATGTTTCCAAAGTACTTCATGTTGGGGGTTGGTCTGATGTGCTGTGAATTCAGATGCTGATTTCTGTGCCCAGAAATCTGGCTGTAGTCCAGATATGATCATTATTACATTTATTGATAAATGTTGTGTAAACACTGCTCTCCAATGGTCTCTGATTTGTCAATAAAGAAGCTGGAGGGCCTATAGCTGGGCTAGAGGGGAGAACAGGTGGGGTTTCCATTCCCAGTTATGGGGTCTCAGGTAGAGACAATAAGTAAAAGGAGGAGAAAGGAGGGAAGAAAGAAGAAAAGGGAGAGAAAGGACATGGTGAGAAGGACTGACCTGCTGGAGCAGAAGCAACTAAGGCTGGACCAATATAGCAAGTAACCCAGGACACATGGCTGAGAAATAGCAAGACTAGCCTAGATGGGTTAGAATAGATCAGTATCTGCCCAGTTATGGTACTTAAAACTTATTACTACATCTTACAAGTCTCTGTGTCATTTATTTGGGAGCTAGAGTAAGCAATTAGAAAAGGGCCCTAAAATTAAAACACATAATTTCAACTTCAAAGAAAAACAATTTTCATTTTAGTTTTTTTAAAGACAGGATTTCTCTGTGTAACTTTGGCTGTCCTGAATGCGCTTGGTAGACCAGGTTGGCCTTGAACTCACATCCATCTGCCTCTGTCTCCGTGAGTGCTGGGATTACAGGGCTGGGCCACTGGATCCGGCTTCAGTAAAATATTAAATAATACTGTCAGCTTATGCTTCAAAAGTAGATTGTTCAACGAGGAAATCTGAGAATCTAAAATTTTTCCTGGATGCTTTGATTCATCAAAAACTCATGGCTGCCTGATTTTAAAAGACTTTTTATGTTTGAGTCAGGGTTTTGGCTTGAGCCTATCATAGAGCCAGATGGTCCTTGAATTCAAGTAGACCGAGTAGCCCATGTTATTCTTTTTTTTTTTTTTTTAATTAAGGGAGCTTCAGGACAAGTTTATTAGAGAAGATGGCACTAACCTTAAAAAGCATCTTGTTTGTCTATATTAGCACATTTTATCCATACAAAATCATAAGGTTTATGCAATCTCAAAACCTCCAGCTGCACTAAGCTTAGCGAGCAAGAGTACAATATAGATTGTAATAGGAGCCATCTTCTCTGTAAGAATAATAAAATGCACATGACATTGTGGCCGTTAACATGTACTGTTGGCTTGAAATAGCACTGTGTCAGCTGAGGGGAGAATCCCAATGGAGAATTGTCTACATGGGTGTACTGGCTAGTTTTGTGTGTCAATTTGACACAGAGTCATCAGAGAGGAAGGAACTTCATGAGATCCAGCTGTAAGTCGTTTTCTCAACTAGTGACCAATGGGGGAGGGCCCAGGCCATTGTGGATAGTGCCATCCCTAGCTTCGTCCAGGGTCCTATAAGAAAATAGATTGAGCAAGCCAGTGAGCAGCATCGCTCTGTGGCTTCTATATCTGCTCCTGCCTCCAGGATCCCGCCCTGTTCGAGTTCCTGTTCAATAACAAACAGCAACGTGGAAGTGTAAGCCAAATAAACTCTTCCCTCTCCAACTTGCTTTTTGGTCATAGTGTTTCATTGCAGCAACAGAAACCTTAACTAAGACAAGTGGGTTGGCCTATGACATGTCCCTGGGGAATTGTCTTGATTGTTAATGATGTAAGAAGACCCTGCTTATTGTGTGGGAGGCACTGTTTCATGGGCTGAGCCCTGAGCCATGTAAATGCAGAGAAAGCTAGCTGAGTAGCTAATCATCTCTTTCTTCTTTACTCTGTATATGAGACTTTACGTTCTTGCCTTGAGTTCTCCACAACGATGGGTTAGCACCAGGACTTTTCTTTAAACTTTTATTCCTCTCTCATATATTATTACACTGCAATAGCAGTTTCCCCTCCGTTCCACTTCTCTCAACCCCTCCCTCCACCTTCCCTCTCTCCTAGATCAACTCCTTCTATATTTCCTTTAAAAAAAAAAAAAGAGCGGTCTTCCCAGGGATATATAACCAATATGGCCTAACAAGATATAATAAGACTGGACACAAACCTTCCTATCACAGCTGAAAGAGGTAACCCAGTATGAGGAAAAGAGTCCCAAGTATAGGCAGGAGTCAGAGACACCTCCCACTCCCATTACTGGGAGCCCGACAAGAACTCGAAGCTACACAACTGTAAGGTATGTGCAGAGGGCCTAGCTTACACACACACACACACACACACACACACACACACACACACACGGTTCGTCCTTGTTGCTTCAGTCTCTGTGAGGCCCTGTGAGCCCTGTTTAGTTGATTACATGGGCCATATTCTTGTGGTGGCCTTGATCCCCCTTGCCTCCTACAGTCGAACCTCCCCTTCTTTTTGGGGGGGTTCCCCTGTATCCACCTAGTGTTTGGCTATGGGCCTCTGTATCTACTCCCATTGGTTGCTGGATGCTGCCCCTCTGATGACTATTGGGCTAGGTGCTAATCTAGGATTATAGCAGAATATCATTAATAACCTGGAACTTTAAGCCACAGAAACCTTTTCCCCCTAAATTGCTTTTGATCCGAGTATTTTATCATAGCAACAGGAATGAAACTAGGACAAACGTAAACGTTGAGGGTTTTATTTTAATTCCTACTGTGAGAAAAGCCATGGGGTTTTGTATCTTTCAGTAACTTATGCTTTGACACAGTTTTCAGACATATCTGAAAAGTAAGAACTCCACTGTAATCACAAAGATTTAATTTAACATAATTTTCATATCATAAGCAGAAACTTTACATTCTTTGGAAAATCGGTTGCTATTGCTGTTGTTTTTACTCAAAAATGAGTTCTGAATTATTTTTTCACCATTGAAGGCCTGCATTTTAGCACCCAGTGAGAATGTACTATCTACATATTATTTTATTCACTTTAACAAAGGTGTTTATCAGGTCTTGCAGGTATGTCCATATATCTTTAAGTAATTTAAAATATTGATGTCAGCACAAGCTTTATATGTGTGAAGTACGTTGTTTACCCTTAAGTTGCTGGGATAAGACACCATGACCAAGGCAACTTAGAAAAAGAGGAGTTTATTTGGGCTACGGCTGGTATCTAGAGTCCCTCATGCAAGGGAGGGATGTGGCAAGCATGGTGGTGGGAGCAGGAAGCTGAGAGATCACACCTGCAACCCAGTACATGATGCAGAGCAAACTGGTAAAGGAGCAAGGCTATGAACTCTCAAAGCCAGCGCCCAGAGACACACTTCCTTCGGCAAGCCTACAACATCTCCCTGAACAGCACTAGCAACGGGGAAACAATACCTGAGCCTATGAGGGACATTCTCATTCAAACTACCCAAGGAAGCAGGTCAAACAACAGGTCAAAGCAGAACAGATTTCCATCCACAAGGTTAAGAAGTGGGAGATGATCATCTAAATATGAGAATGACTTCCCTCTTATAAGCTCTACACTGACTATTATTCAACAACACAAATCACAAGGTACACTTCATGTAAGCAATACATTATTCAATGCTTTTACAATCAATATGCTTTATTAGATAGATATCTAAGTATTTCAATCAAAGACTATTTGTCAAGAAACATTTCATAATCTCTTGAATAACAGCAGATAGGAAAATACAAGGATGCCTTCACAACTACTTTTCCGTCTGATGTAAGTTGAAAAGCCAGTTAGGCAGCTTGCCTTCCAGACATGCATGCTGGCTGAGAAGGAGTCAGCTCCAGCCAGATTCATAAGCCAGGAGTGATTCACAGGCAGGCTCATTGCTCAGTGACAGACAAGCCTGAAGTGCATGCAGATGGAAGATTCTACAGATGCCAAGCATACCTCAGGTCAACGAGAAACTAGCTTGATAAAAATTCCAGAGGAATGTGAACTGTGACAAAGATGGCTTCCAATCAATTCTTACTTCAAGAAAGCAGAATGTGCAACATGAAAGATAGAAGCTTGGGCTCCAACAACCTGTATTGGTGGTGTGTAAGACTCAGTCCATGTAATCTTGGGCAAAGGACGTCCCAGCCTGTTTCCACATACACACATATATAAATATAAATAAGACAAAATATAAATAAGACAAAAGGCGTATATGATGGTTAAGTCAATGCAAATTTTAAGACTCTGGCACAGAGAAAAGCATCACTGTCAGTTGATTTAGCCAGCAGCTCTTAGAATTGTCTCCCCCCCCCTTTTTTTTCCAGAACTAAGAGCCAAATCTAGGCTCTTGTGCTTGGTAGACATGTGCTCAACCACTGAGCTGGGTCCCCCAGACCCTTGAATGGTTTCTTAAAGGATACACTGGTCCACCCAAAGCAGAGGAGTTCATATGAGCATACCTGGTTGTATAACCAGCCAGAGAAAAGAACGGACAAGGAATGCTGCAGTGCAGCATCCTCACTTTGTGCATTATTTCTGTCCACCTGCAAGTCTATGTTCTGTTAGCCATCTATGCTCTGCTCTCCAGTGTCATGCAGGTCTTAAAGTACATGTCTGCAGGAGAGAAGTAATCAATAGTGGTCAACAGTCCTTGTTTGCACTTTTAAAGTGTGGAGTAGCCAGAGGGGAAACAGAGGAATGCTTCCCAGAGATGAAGAAAGATACTGGCCTTGAGTCAGTTTCGTGGCTCGTGGATCCTTCGACCTTCTGTGAATTCCCAGACAGCCACCATGGGGGACAGTAGGTAGAAGACTGTCTTTTGAACTTTGGGTGATTGGTTTTCCTATATCACCTTGTCTTCTGTGCTAGAGCTGTAGGACAAAACTGGGGAAAATCTTTGCTAGGTCACATGGGGAAATCTACTTACTGAGTAGCAGCCCGAGAGCACAAACCTTGTAATCTTGGCTTTCCTCCCTACTCTCCTACTGCTCACTGTGTTTACAACATAGTAGCACCTAGCATTTTTTTAAACGGCTGAAATGGGTTCTGAGAGCTTGTCACTTGAATATTTCCCATAGCCCAGCTCCACATGAGCGCCCATGCATTACCACCACCACTGGAAGAGCTGGAGGACAAGGTGAGAACGCACGTGCATGCACTTGGAAAGGCTGACCAGCTGTTAAAATCTCACTTCCAAAACCCCTTATATCACTGAACCCTCACTAGTCATCACTGTATAAAGGGAAGTGGAGCTCCTGACCCCTCTGAGTCCTTCCTGGCAGATCTGGACCCAGGGAGGCTTTCACAAACTGATGCACCAACCAAGGACAATGCATGCAGAGAACCTAGATGCCTTGTTCAAATGTAGCCTATGGGTAGCTCATTCTCCATGTTCGGGATGGGGGTGGGGGTTGGGGCGTGGGGTGGTGCTCTGACATGCTGGTGCCAGCGATTTGATCACTTCCCCTTGGTGGGGCAGCCTTAAGGGCACACAGAAAGAGGACAAGCAGGCTATCCTGATGAGACCTGATCTGCTGTGGTCAGAGGGTTGGGGAGGAAAGCCCTCCCTCTCATAGGTCTAGGGGAGGGGAGTAGGGCAGAAGAGGGAGGGAGGTGGGAACGGGAACATAAGAGGGAGGGGATAAAAACCGGGATGTAATGTGAATAAATGATAATAAATCAAAAAATTTTAAAAATAATAAAGGGAAGTAGAGCTGCGGTCACTCTACGTTTAGCAGATGGTAGAGCACTTTCACAATTCACCCAGTTCTGTCACCAAGGGAGCTATCAAGGGCACTTTCCCATCCACGTCTGTACTGACTCCTCATGAGGTGTCTCCAAAACCTGTCACCACTGTGTCTTAGTCTCTTTCATGTTATTCCATTAAAGAACCTGAGAGCTGAGGGAGATGGTGGCAAACTGCTTGCTACACGAGCATGATGACCTGAGTTCAATTCCCTGGACCCTGGTGAAAATGCCAGGTGAGGTGGTGTTCGGGTGTAACTGCGGTGGCGTGGAAGTGCAAATAGGCAGATCCCTGGTCAGCCAGTGTGCTCTAACCAGCGAGAGGCCGTATTTTGTAAAATATGGCAGATGTAACTTGAAGAACAGTATTTGTCCCGTAGGCTGGCAGGGTCATCCTATGGGTAAAGACGCTTGCTACCAAGTGCCTGATTTTGATTCCAGGACCCATAAGGTGGAAGAAAAAGTGGATTCCAGCAAGTTGTCCTCTGAATTCAGCACATTCCTTATAGCATGGGGACACACACACACACACACACACACACACATGTGCTCTGGCAGGTACACACATATGCACATATAATACTTGAAACTGGGAAGCCTACGGAGTTAAGATGTTTATTCGGCTCACTCCTCTGGTAGCTGACAGGTCCCTGAAGTGTGGCGTTGGCACCTGTTGATGACACTGGATGTGATCTTGGGCTGTGTCTCAACATGGTTGAGAAAGAGAAAGGGAACTACGCATGTAAAGAAGGGATTAAGTATATGGAATGGCTTCCCTTTGTAAGAACCCACTTTCAAGAGTCTACTTCAAAGAGGTCTGATTCACCCCTCCAGAGCCAGCATTAGTCCATCCCTGAGGGTGGAGTGCCCATGACCTAATTGCCTTTTACAGAGCCTTACTTCTTAAAGCTATAAATGACTCAATATTGCTGCACTGGGAACCAAGCTTCCACCACACAATCTTTTAGGGGCACAAAGCACATCTAAGC
>OU015752.1:3601927-3617115 GCA_907169655.1 Acomys percivali | reverse complement strand
TGAGGAAAACACATTTTCCCAGGTGTATTGTTGAGCCTTCCCCCTCTGCCAGATGCAAACTATCAAGGAAGTGCAACAATTAAATTGTTTAGTGTTCTTGAGCCAAAACTGCAAAGCTGGAATGGGGGACAGGAACTTATGTTGGGAATACAGAGTTTATTTACTTTGTTAGGATTGGTTTTGGATTTGGGGGGGGGCTGTTTCTTCTGAGATAGAACCTCATTACTTCATCCAGGGTGATCTCCAACTTATAATATTCTTGCCTTGGTTTTCTGAGTTCTAGGATTATGGGTGTATGTTATGGTGCCTGCCTGCAATGTGTTTTGTGATGCCTTGAAACTGTTAGCTTAGCATTACTAATGTACCTTTTTGTTGTGGGGGAAAAAAGATAAAATTGAAGAAGCAAAGATGAAAACAAGAGAAACCAGTTGGAAGATTAAGCAATAAAAATTTAAAAAGAGGTGGTAGGACCATGAACCAAAGGCCTCAAAGCTGAAGGGAGAATTCAAAACAATATTTCACCTATTAGCTCAAATAGACACAGGCTGATTGGACAAAGACAAACATGGAGGAGAGGTATTACAGAAAAAGGAGAAGCCAAAAATAACACAGGGGATGAGTTTTTATAAACAACTGTGAGGCTAGAAAAAAGAAGAAAACAGACTGTGTTGTGTTGCTTCTCAGATGGAATGCTTGCTTGGCAGGTCCTTCCTCATTTCTAATTCCTAGTCTCAAAATTCCAAAGAGCGGGTTTCATATGGGGGAATTAGTAAGACACACAGAGGGCTGAAGTCTTCCTTCAGTCGTAATATTCAATATTAGACCTTAGAGGCAGAGAATCCACGTTCTCTATAGCCCCTTGTGGACTTGTGCACAAATGAAAATGTGGGTTTTGATGACAAGGACAATGGTATGGATATGATGATGACAGTGGTTGAGGTGGTTTGAATGAAAATGGCCCCCACAGGCCCATATAGAGGGCCTACTGGAAGGTGTGGCCTTCTTGGAGGATGTATGTCACTGGGGGTCGGCTTTGATGTTTCAGATACTCAAGCCACACCCAGTGTCATTCTCTCTTTCTGCTGCCTGCCCATCTAGATGCAGAAGTCATGGCTACCTCTCCAGCACCACATCTGTCTGTGTGCAGCTGTCCTTCCTACCATAAGGATAAATGAACTAAAGCTCTGAAGTGTAAGCCAGGCCCAATTAAATGTTTTCCTTTGTCAGAGTTGCCTTTGTCATGGTGTCTCGTCGCAGCAATAGAACCCCTAAGACAGTGATGAAACTCAAAGCAAACTCTGGGTGACAAGTGCCTAGTATTCATGAGCTACACAGAATGAGTAAGTAAGGAGTTTGCTTGAGTTTTATTTCAACTGTTATCCTACCTGAACCTTGTAGACAAAACAGAGAATAAATGACTGACTTAGCAACCTGTTACCTTAATGTCCAAATTACTTCCTGGTTTAAGTCTGATGGGCCAAGCTCGGAATGATAATGTGGATTTCAATGATTCCTGAGTTATTTGCACATTAACATACTAGGAGATTCTGTATTATAGAAAAGTCATTACAAATAGAAACACTCAATATCCCAACATTCTGCATTCTGTTGTTTATTAAATTGTGCCATTAGGTGTAATGAGAATTAAAATCTGTTTAAACTAAACCTATTTTAAGGAGGCTATGGAGATGGGTCAGTTTGTAAAGTGCTTGTAAAGTGAAAGCCCAAGAACAAAGGATACCTACATAAAAGCCAGAAGTGGTGCTGCGTGTCTATAACAAGATTTACAGGGGAGAGGAAGAAGAAAGGAAACTCCATGGAGCTTATAGGCTAGAGTCTGGCCAGTTGGTGAACACAAATCATGTATCAAAATATAAGGTGGACAATGATAAAGGAAGATACCCAGCGTCAACCTCTGTTTTCCACACATGTATAAACAATGACATATATGCACAAGCACACACACACCAGCACACATGCACACATGCACAATGCCCACATGCATGCACACATTATATACAAACACACACATGCACACAGGTACACTATGCCACACATACCCAATCACAATAACAACATATTTGAATTTTTATCTTTACTCACCGAGCCCTCTCCCCAGCCCTGAGAAAGAGAAAGTTCCAGTGAAGTGAGTGTTTCTAAAACCCTAGAGCCTTAAAATGTAACGTGTTCAGTATCACAGAAAACACCAGACACCTCTGTGACTCTGTCTCATAATTTCCAATTCTTCTCTTGCCAATAAGATATAGGACAAAGAGCTTTTAAGTGAATTAAAAATTCTAAAGAAATTGTGTTAACCACTGAGATTTACCATATATAATACATTTGACAAAGATTGGTGTTCAAGGCAGATTTCCTTCCAGAACATACTTTATTGGGAGGTTTGGTGTAGAGGGTTATTCATAGATGCTAAGATAAATTCAAACAAGTAATCATATAACCAAAGTGAAGACCAAGAATTGCTGAGTCAGGAGCATTCTCTGTTGGTCTCCCAGCATAACAGCCTGTGTGAGGTTTGAAAATTTTGAGTGTAGGATTTCCTAGGATTTACAAAGCTGCTCCACGCTTGGGCTATTGGGATGACTGAGCTGGATGACAATGGAGTCTTCCATTGATTGCTTAATGAAATGAGCAGTAGACTTGACCCAGGTCGTTTAGCTTGCTATGAAGCTGAGGAAGAAAGGCTCTTACAAACCAACGAAGTCAGAACTTCATGCAGAGAAAGGGGGAAATAATTATTGTTGGTCACTGGCCACTTCTTGCATCATGCCTTCAGTGGTTTCCTTGAGGCCAAATGGTTGGAAAAGAAGGCGGTTATAGAATGGTGTTCAGGAGTTCTCAGCTATTTTAACTTACATATGTGAGTTAAAATCACATCTGCGTTCTTTCTCCTACTGGCCTTCTTTCTCCACTTGTCACTATTCCTGAAGCACACATTTCTTTCCATCAGTGACTTCCACATATGCCCTCACCTCTCTGTTCCTGCTAACTTAACTCATGCTCATATTTCTACTGGCTTTGCAAGCTCACCCTGCCTTTGGTCTCACTCCCTGCCCATATACCATCATATTAACCATGCCAAAACTCAGGGATCTTTACTAAAAAGTCACCAACAATTGATGAAGAAACCTTATCTCAGGTCTACACCCTTGGCTCATCTCAATCTAGTCTCAAAGTCCCCATATCTGTCTTAACCTTTGAATATCAATTCTCTATACAGAGCTGTCTTTTGTATACCAAGCCTTTGCTTTTAGAATCTCTATGCTGGGAATAAATTTGCTTATTTCTGCCCCACTCAGTCAGATTCCTCCTTGAGAGTGTTCTGAAGTGTTCCCCTTAACACCCATTGCTTTGACTCTGGACCCTGTATAGTGCTCACATATTCCACTTATTAAAAATTATTGCAATGATTTTTATTCATGACACTTCCTCTTTTTGTGTAGTCAATTCATAGTTATCAGGGACTGACTCATTATTCACACCCAGATATAATAGGCACATACTATATCCATTTCCCTTTTACTTTATCAGTGGAAGCTACACACCCATAGGTTGTCTATTATGTAGAAGGAGAAAATTCGAAACACCAATGCCAATTTTGTCTATTTTTTCTACTAACAAAAATATGTCGATTAAAGAGATAGATACATAACTCTTAAGAAGAAGTAAGAGGCATTAAATAAAACAGAATTGTGGTCAACACTGTTAAGTTGGATCAAGAGGAAGTAATGGGACAACTTCTCCCAGCATTTAGAGTCACAGTGAGAGCAGCCTCAAAAGAGCTCTGCCTTCTTTGCCTACACACAGGAACTCATTTTTGCTCTATGTGCCTTTTGGTTGTCACAAGAGGGATACAATGCAAATACAATGTACAAAGGGTGTAATTTACAATTATCTGGGGAACCAAGAACAATGAAACTGTTGACTAACAACTTACGATGATATATAATTACAATCATAACACTAATCATGGAAATGATAATTGTGTTATAATTCTAGAAAGGCTGTATTTCAAAGCAGTATTTGTATTTAAAAATGTGTCGCTCACATCGTATAGATAAAATATTGTTCATGGAATAAATGTTAATTTGAAAAGTTGTGAAAATTGCAAATACCAAAAACAAAACAAAACAAAACCAAAAAGAACATTCAGCATATACTAAAATTAACCAGGCTCAAAGACTATACAAGCTTACACATAGTTGGAGTTGTCATTCAGAAACAAATAAAATTTTTATTCATAATTTTTATAATAATATATATTTTTAAAGCTTTAATAGAAAATAGAAGTAGAGTGTAAGACTATGGTGGGCTGCTAGTGCAATCTCTAGAAGGTTCCTCCACCACTCATACACAGTGCACCCTATTTCAGAATATTCAAACTGTAGAAACATTCCTTGGTTTAAGATAATTCCACAAAGAACATCAATAATGTCTCTAGCTACAAGGATTTAATTTATAAAAATTGAGCTGAGCTTGCCTAGACCATTCCAGGAGGCAGTATTTCTCTAGGGCTAGGCCAAGTTTAGATTAATTAATTCAGCAAACTTGACTAAAAGCTTTCTCTATGACCTGCTCTAAGTTGGACTCCAGCAATACAAACTTAATGCAACCAATCCATGCTCTCTGTCTCTCTCTGTCTCTGTCTCTATCTCTCTATGTCTCTGTCTCTGTCTGTGTGTATGTGGGGGGTGGGATTGAACTATTGTACATGTTGAATATGCTAGACAAACATGCCACTATTGAGCTGTATCTGTAGCTCTTTCTTTTTCTTTTTCTTTCTTTCTTTCTTTCTTTCTTTCTTTCTTTCTTCCTTCCTTCCTTCCTTCCTTCCTTCCTTCCTTTCTCTTTTCTTTTTTCTTTTTAAAGACAGACTCTTACTGTGTAGCCCAGGCTGGCCTCCAACTTGCTATCATCTTCGTTCGACCATCACAGCCCTTAAGTTGCAGGTGGGATGTCATGTCTCGTATCTACCCTTCTTGATATACCAAGCTTAACATGGAAGAATGAGGGAGTTCTGCAGGGTGGGGCTCTGGAATGAGCCTGAAGCCAATGTTGGAAGTCTTGGACCTAGCCTTTGTCCTGCCATGGTCCAAACTGTTGGGTTAACCCAGGGGAATTCTTGAATTCCTTTGTACCTACGTGTTCTCTTATCAGTTTAAAACGAAGATCCACATTTCAAAGTACCTTGGCAAGTTAGTATGTATGGACTAATGCTGTCGTCTATACAGATCACTTTAATAACTGCAAAATCATGTGTGATCTTTACATGTCTAAGGTTTTAGTGATAAGTTCTTCCTTTGCAGTTCAACTAGGAAGTTGTTTTTTTTTAAAGAAATTAAAATGTGAGTTCCTAGGCTTTTTCATTAGCTGATCTAGATGTGCTGCTCATGAAACAACAAAACTATCGGGCATTGTTTTCCATCGAGTATCAAACAGACCCTCTATTCTCCCACCAAGAACTCTCAAGATGGATTCTTTATGTGTGAACCTCTCTGCAAGAAAGAAGTCTGCATCTGAGGCACCCCAAGAGTGCCATAAGAATAAAGTGAAGCTGGCTTACAAAAACCAACTACTCTGAACATTTTTTTTTTTTTTTTTTTTTTGCAAATATCCTCGGTTCTCTTCACCTTTCTGCTGTCAATCCTTCTGTCCCTCACTGTTTTATCCAACCTTCTGTTTTCCTTATAGTTCTTATAGTTCAGAGGGTGACCCAGGGGCACACTTGGAATTGACAGGTGGGTAACCTTATTTGTTTGTCCTATTGAGAAGTCACAGCCTGGCCTTTTGTCTTTTCCAGGAAGAGCTCCAAAGCTGGGTGGCTGACCAGCAGATCTGCAACTAGGGGCCTAGACAAGAGTGCAGCCTGCAAACATTCAGCCTACCTTGAAGCTCCGGATGTGTCCCCCAACTGCCTTATGAAGAGATGGAAGTAGATCTGGGCATGGTGGTACATGCCTGTAATATCCCGTCCCGGCACTTTGGGGGCTGAGGCAAGAAGAACATGAGTTTGTGTCTAGCCTATGCCACACTGTGACATTCTGTCTCAAAGGAGGTGGAAGAAAAAGGTGCGGGGGGGGGGGGGGGGGGGGGGAGGGGAGAGCATGTCCAGTGGTGCTCTGTGTTGGAAATGAGATGAGATGGTATAGTCTTCAGTCTGCCTCCTCCTGAGTTCAATGAGGGGATGAACAGCCTAACAGAGTGATAGCTTTCTCAAAGCTACGTGATAGGAGCCCAAAATACTTTCATTTGTGTATAATTTACCTACAAACTTGGTGATATTTAAGCCTATTTTTCCTTTGTATTTCTTTTCATCTGTAAAAGAAGTCTAGATGATGTCTAGATTCTTCCTAGCACTAACATTGTAAAATGTCTCCTCCTTTAATGATATCTTACAAAGGTATGGTGCGTGTTTTTCCTTATTTAGGGTTGAGGAGTGTGGCTGCACACACTCTACACAGAGACAGATTGCTATTTCCAAGGGCTCAAGAGTCTATATTTCTCCATATCCAGAGCATGATCTATCATTTATTGGCTGGCCCCTCTTTCCAGAGGCTCATGTGTATGGTGCGCACATGCCCTTGTCTTTTAAATACCAACATGCCAGTAAAACCCAACTCCAGCTCCAACTTAATTAAACAATGATTCTTTCCACAGAGGCTATAAGATGGCTCTTTCTACTTGAACACACACGTGGAGGCAGAAGAAACTTGTCTTTTCTCACAGGCAGAAAGAACTTTAATATTCAGGTAGACAAGAGTGCTCAGGCAAATGAGTATCTGAGAGGATGGTTTGTTGGGAACCATGGGTGTCTTGGAAGATGGACTGTCAGCGAGCTTCAGGAAAGACAGGAAGTAAATGCAGACATGAGTGTGTGCCCTCAGGAAGTGCTTTCCTTGGTTACAGAGTCAGAGGGAGCATTGGAGTGTCATCTCCAGGAAGGGAACGTGTCAGCATGTACAGCAGTGGGCACCTTTAGAGAGCCAGACCCTGCCTTCAGCTATCATCTGGTTCCCACTTTACTATATGATAGGCTGTGTGGGGGGGCATCCATCCCAGATGGAGCTGGAAAATGTGTCTGAGGACCAGAATCTAGATGAGCATGAAGCCTTACATATTTTAATAAAGTTTATTACTACCTCTTCGAAATTATCTGCTTCTAAATCTTTCATTTAAAATCTTTTAAAAACTTTTGGTTGTGATTGTGTTCGTGGGCACAGGTGTATATATGATTGGGGGGTGCACTTGAGCCACAGTGTGCCTGTGGAGGTTAGAAGGTAACACTGTAGAGTCATTTTTCTCCATGTACTTTTTAAAAATATATATTTTATTAATTTATTCATATTACATCTCAATTGTTATTGCATTCCTTGTATTCTCCCATTCCTCCCTCCCTCCCATTTTCCCCTTACTCCCCTCCTCTATGACTGTGACTGAGGGGGACCTCCTCCCCCTATATATGCTCATAGGGTATCAAGTCTCTTCTTGGTAGCCTGCTTCTCCATGTACTTTTACATGGGTTTGGAGGGATCAACCTCTGGGCCCCATGCTTGTGTGGGAAGTGCCTTAACCCACTGAGACAACTTGCTGGCCCTGAATTTTATCAGTTCTCAAGCTGGGCTAGACTGGCATCTTCATGGACATGAGAAAATGCTGATGTCTGTGCCCAACCAAATAAGAACTGCTTGGCGCATGGGATAAAGAAGTGCAAAGAGCTTAAAGAGATGTTCTCCTGAGTTGTTTTTAGCATCATTTAAGAATCACTAGTGTATTCATTTACATTAATCCCAGCATAAAACTAATACAAATGTACTAGTTGGTTGACACAAGTTGAAGTTGCCTGAAAGAAAGGAACCTCAGTTGAGAAAAGTGCCTCCATATGATCCAGCTGTAAGGTGCCTTCTTACTTAATGATTGATGGGGAATTTGGAGTTCATTGTATTGTAGTGCCATCCCTGGGCTGGTGGTCCTATGTTCTATGAGAGGCAGGCTGAGCAAGTCATGGGGAGCAAGCCGGTAAGCAGCACTCCTTCATGGCTTCTGTATCAGCTCCTGCATCAGATCCTGTCTTGTTTGAGTTCCTGTCCTGACTTCTTTTGATGATGAACAGTGATCTGGAAGTGTAAGCCAAACAAACCCTTCCCTCCTCAACTTGCTTTTTCCGTCATGGTGTTTCATCACAGCAACAGTAACCCTAAGACAATGAATTTGTGTGCTTTTTTGCAAAGACTGCATGTCAAAGTGGAGTTAGGTTATTTGGACTCAGTTATGAGTCTGGTAGAAGGTATTATGATATTTTACCAATCTGAGAAGACTGGAGCGTGCCAGGGGACTAGGAAGAGGGCTAGCTTCGGATCATTTACCAGCTTTGAGGTGTAAAAAGCAGTGGTTACCAGAGGCTATCAGAAGATATTTATTTTCTTAGTTGTTTTGTTTGTTTGCTTTTTTGAGGCAGGGTTTCTCTGTGTAGCCTTGGCTGTCCTGGGCTCATTTTGTAGACCAGGCTGGCCTGGAACTCATAGCTACCCACCTGTCTCTGCCTCCCAAGTCCTGGGATTAAAGGCATGCGCCACCACGCCTGGCTGAGAAGATATTTCTTATCATGTGGGTTATTGTCTAATTCTAAGCTTACGCCTCAGCTCAGCAGTTCTAGGTCACAGGCCATTTCCAAGGCCTTTACAGAAGCACAGGACACCAGGTGTGGACCCTGACAAATGAGGATGGATGCTTGAGAAGACAAGTGTGTAAAAGGAGCTCATGGAAAAAGTCAGTTGACTTCAAAAGCGGATGAAAGGCAGAGAGTTGGTCTTGCTCTTCACAACACAGATGAGGGACAGTCATCACAAAGGGACTAAAGTAACGCAGCATGACATCTGACTGCAGACAGGAAGCTCAAAACAGTTTTCATTATCTTATTTCAGACTGATGAACTGATTAAGATTTATTTTAAGAGTTGATCCATTTTCAGGAAACTTTAAATGTGTAGTAGCTTTCTTTCCTGTCTACCTTACATTCTTACATTCACTCTGGGATAGACATAACTCATTTCTTAAAGAGTTCCCAAAAGTTGTCTAGGTTTCTAATGCTCATAATACAACATGCTAGGAAAGTATTATCAGTGTGCCTTAATATTATGTTTTATAATGAAATGATAAGTTTTATTTTCTGTGGAACTTAAACACACATTGCTTAATTTAGAACAGCAACAAAATGATTTTTCTTATCTTCCTGGGAGCAACAGGATTTCTATTTCGCACAACTTCAGGGGGGGTCACCTTACACACCATAACCTATATGTCTAACTCTTCACACTTACACCTGTGCTGTGTTGGGTGCTGTACGTTGTGGTCCTGAGCAGGGAGGTTCCTCACCCAAATACAAATGTCAGAGGAGAGATTGTTACAAGCACAGGAGAGGGGCTCCTGTATAAAGGGAGGCAGTGAGGGTCTGAGTTGAGTAAACCGTTACCATTTTTTTTTTTTTTTTTGTACAGGTTGTGTTCATTTGGTCTGGCATTCATTCAGCAACGAATTAGTGGATACCAATGCTTAACCTAGGAATTAACCTTTGCCACCGTGGCATTGATTACAGCCATGATTTCAAAAGGAGACCTGAAAGTTGCAAGTAGGCACTGCGTGTGGCCCTGCCATAGTATCCGAGGCCTAAGCCATGGACTGTGTTGTCCCTCAGTTGGCACCACAGTGTCCAGCCCCTCCCAGGTATCCATGAACTGTTTCCCAGGTGTGTCGGTTGCTAAATTTGACACTCGTGGGTGCAGTAAGTACTGTGTTCTGAGTGGGAGGAAGAGAGAGGAGCAAAACAATGTCCTAAAGGCTGACACTTTGGGGGGGGAGGTGAAGTTTTCCTAGGGTGAGCTGTGGAGTGAGGCTTTTTAGACAATAGACCCAGTGTGACACTGCAGGGCCTGTAGGTTTAAGGCTTGGAACGTACCGGATTACATGAAGGTAGAATATCCAGTGACAAGGCTGAAGGAGCTCACTGTTGGGTTATCCTGGCTGCTGAAAGTTGGCCAGCAGTTTGTTCTTAATTCTTTGGCCAGGAGAGAGGGTGAGCATCGAAAAAGTTTCAGCAACAGAGTGGTAGGTCAGAGGTGGGTTGATTATTCGTTGACAAGAAACAACTTGACAGCCTTTCACACACAACCTGGGGCACAGACTCTGAGAGTAGGCTCTGCCACCTTTCCTTTGACTGGATGGCCTGAAGTATTTGTTTGACATGCAAATGCCAGGACCCTTTAGTGTTCTATTTTTCAGTTCTGGGCTTAGGTTTGGGCTCAGTGTTTAAATAAGTTATCCAGGTCTGTATATGAATGCTAATTAAATTTGGCTTAAAAACAAGAGCAGAGAGAGGGTGCATTGGCTATCTACTTCTTTGCAACAAACCACCTCCCATCTATTGACTTACTACAGTACAAATGGCCTGTCTTTTAAGTATACAGATGAGGAGTTTGAGGGTGGCTTAACCTCATGTATTTTCAGTGAAGCTCCAGGCCAGTATTGCAGTTTCCACACAGCTTGGGGGCAGCTGAACATCATCCAAGCTTATTTGTCAGGCTTCAGCCTCTCTGGGTGGATCTCACCAATGGGTCACTTGATATGGAAATTCTTATCTCTCAGCATGAATGTTTCAAGGGTATGGGAGACACAGGGAGAAAGAAAGGGATGGTGTGGAAGAAACAAGAGTTACAGACTAAGACAGAGCTACAGATGGTCCCCTTTTCCTCCTGTTTTGAGATACATTCTCACTATTGAAGCCAGGCTGGCCTGAAACTAAGTAGCTCACCTTGACCTTGAACTGTGCTCTTCCTAGTTCAGCACCCTGAGTGCTGGGATGATAACAAATCTTTGCCACTACCACAACTAATCTTTGAAATGGTATCCCATCGTGTCCTACTGGGCACACAGAGCAACCCTGGCACAGCCAGGATTTGCATGCTTTACGGTGACAGGGGATAGCCTAGGATCCAGGTCAGGTAGGAGACAACAATTCCTAACCTCGGTGTAAGATGGTAGGAATGTGAAATCATAATATCCGTTGTGAGGCAACATGAGCTAACGTGTTTGAATGCTCAACACTCTGTGCAAGATCCTCTGTCTGTTCCATGGCCCCTGGCATGCAGTACGATTTCGAACATATTAGCCAGCCATGCTCTGAGCACTTTGCCTGTCTTATCACACTTCACTCTCATGGTAACTGAATGGGCCGGGCACTGAGACTACCCTGATTGGGAAACTGTATGGCGAATAGTAAAGGGGGGGCGGAGGGAAGAGCTGTTATTAAGAAGGGCTTGTTGGGACAACATGAGTAGGAAGGAGGGAAACCGAAGCTAGCATCAGTGTCTCGCGGGACTTTTAGCTGGCCGATGGGCCACTGCTGTAGCTCCTTAACTTTCACCCAGGGAGTGTGAGGTCACTTGCTGAGCAGGGACAGTTGCTAGGCAGAAGAGGGCATGCTGGTCTAAAGCACCTCACTGGCCATGTGCAGTAGAGGTCGGGAATTCTTGCCTGCTTGGCTCACAAGCACAATTCCTAAACGGCGGAGTCTTGTTCGGGACCGTGTAGGACCTGGCTCCTGTCTTAAGGTTTTCCATCTCAGAGAATTGTCAGCAGTTGAGAAAGCCTAAGATAAGCAACATCTGACTCCAGTTCATCAGGCTCCTAAATGGATTAGGTAGGGCGTAAGAAGTCACACCATGCTTCTGGCTTATAACACTTCTTTCCAGCACAGTCTGGGGGGGGGTCCCTCCCTCCCGGCACCCAGCCCTGTTTTCCTAATGTTCCTAATGAACATCCCTAATGTTCCTCTCCCACGGAAAGGCCGTCCACTTTTTCACCTTTCCACTCTCTTAAGCTCCCCTCCCAGGAGTTCATAAGCTTCGGCTGTGCCCAGCACCACCCTCGCCCAGTTCTGTTAGTCACAGGGTTCTTCCAATTTTTTTTTTTTTTTTTTCTTTCTTCAGGGTTCTCTCCCTGGCTGCTCCTGTCCCTAGTCCCTGCAGCCTCCAGCATTCCAGTCTTTCTCTTCCTTGATCATGCTCCGTAAAGCCACACCTGGGGTAACAAACGCTTCAGAGCTTGATAATTTACTTAATGTCAACAAAAGAAAAGGAAAAAGTGAACGGTAGAAAACGCAGGCGCAGAACTGCAGCCAACTTGGCCTGCAGGACCCAGGTTCCCAGAAGGGCTTGCCCGCCTCCGCAGGCTCCTCCTAGCAAGTCAAGTAGGGAAGGGGCCAGACTGTTGTAATTAATAAGCCTCACAGACCCCCGCTGAGGTAGCAAGGCAAACTATCCCACACGTCAGACTGAGCTCTAGATTAGCCAAGGGCTGGTGGCCTTGCTGTCACTGCACCAAGGCAGCCAAGCCTTGCCTAGTGGAGCTGGAGCGTCTCCAGCACTCGGGTGGGGCCTGGAAGGAGCGCCCAGTCAGTCACCCCGGCATGTGGGCGCGGCGGGGCGGGCCAGGGCTGCGAGCTGGACACTCAATGTCCTTCTGGGCCCAAGTGTTTGTCCAGCTAGCCCGCGTGGCTGGGTTTGTGCCTGTTCCTCCCTTTCCTTCCTGCACAGCTGCTGCTACAGGCAATCTGGAGGTGGCAGGGGCTTGAGCCACCTTGCGCGGGGTCCTGAGCAGGTAGGTGACCCGGTGAGGAGGACACTGGAGCAGGGATCCAGGCAGAAGGGTGAGCTAAGAGTGAAACCAGAAGGTGGGTCTCTAGAGCGAAGGGAGAAACACAGGGGACAGGGACAGGAAGAGACCCTGGTCCCGGCGGCCAGGCTGCTTATTTGTCCCTTCTGTCCCTCCTCCACCGTGCGCGCAAGGCGAGCTCAGGTGCCCAGCAGACCAGGCGACCACGGCGGCCGCTGGTGTCTGGTGTCCGGTATAAGGTATCCGGTGTCTGCAGCCAGGGCTGGGTAAGTGGCGGCCCCGATCCTAGAGGTCTTGCGATCGATATACTGACAGTCTCCTGTGGGAGGAGAATCGGAGGCGACTTGGCGTCTTTCAGGGGAAGTTGTGTGGTCCGGGCAGTGTGCATGCTCACGCGGTGAGTGTTTACACCGGCCTGGGACTGGTACAGCCGGCGGAGGCCACCTGCGAGAGTCTGGGCCGGGATGCCAGCAACAGCAACTCGCAAATCAGCGAGGGTCCAGTCACTGGCCTGTGCCATGTGGGCTCTCCTGGTCAGGAGACCTTCCAGACCGAGAGTCCTGAAACCGGTTTCAGCCCACGCAGAACCCCATTAGTGCCTTCCTGTTGCAGGGACACCCTCCCGCGGGCGCCCTCACGTGGTACAGGGACCTGTAGGAATTGTCGGCTCTCTGTGGTTCTCTGTCAAGGCTCGATTCAGAATCTGGGCCAGGACTTTCTTTAACAAAAGTGAGCCACAGGGGTTCCTGGGTCCCCGTAGGTGGAGTCACTCAGCTGTTTGTAGGTTTTCTCAGAGATGTCTCCTTTGGCTATGGTCCCAGGGAAGCAGGGGGAATTGCCTTTTCCTGAGCTCTCCAACAAGCTTCTTCTCTTTGCCTGTGCAACGAAACAGTGTATTTATTCTTTTTAATTTAACAAGTGGAAGGGACATACACAGGCGAAGATTTGCCACAAACGGACTTATCCAGGTACACTCGTATGTGAAATACTTTACTTGAGAGCATTTGCAAAACATCCAAGTGCTCTCACCACTGTGCTATTTATTTTATTCTCAAAATCATCGTATAAACGGATAAGACAAATTTGAATATAACAACTCCAAGCCCGAAGACAGAGCTAAATGCTTTAAAAGATAAATAGAATTTAAATTAGGTTCTTAACTGTAGGGATATACTTACTATATTATATACTTACAATATTATTTTTGATAGATTGGGCTATAGCTAAGGTATTGCTGTTTATTTATTAGGCTCCATATATATATATATATTTTTTTTTTGGAGAGGAACAGGTTTATTCAGCTTACAATTCCATATTACTCTTCGTCATTGGTGGCAGTCAGGATAGGAACTCAAATAGGACAGGGACCTGGATGCAGGAGCTGACACAGAGGCCATGGAGGGGTGCTGCTCACTGGCTTGTTCCTGTGGCTTTGCTAGGCCTGCTTAAAAAAAAAAAATAGAACCCAGGACCACCAGCCCAGGCATGGCACCACCCACCGTGGGCTGGATGCCCCACCATCAATCACTAAATAAGAAAATGCATTACAGCTGGATCTTATGGAGGCATTTTCTTAATTGAGGCTCCTGCCTCTCAGATGACTCTAGCCTGGGTCAAGCTGACACAAAACCATAGGCTCCATATTAATGAAAACACAATTATGTTGTATAAAAATGGAAACTGTGAGTGTCAGACTAGATCTGCAAGCATCCTGGGAACTTCACCAAATTTGGGACTCTTTAGAAATTTTTAGAATGAGCAACAGGTGTGGGCTTGTTGCTTGTTCTTTGTCTTTTTCAAGAAAAGTGCCACAGGAGAAGAAAAGCAAGGTGCTGAGCTGCACCTTGAGTTGGGTCTTGGGTAACTGCACTCAGTATGAGACTCAAACATCACTGGGTGAATCTGTGTTGGCAGTGATTGTCCTGGCGGAGTGAAAGTAGGAAAACCCCGGGTCGGTTCATTTCCTCATTTCTACTTCCTGTTCTTGTCTCAATAACTTCAAGGTAGATTTTATCTCACAGTCCTCTGGTTACAAGGCTTTCCCAGATTAATTTTATGGATTGGGAAACTGAATCTAAAGATGGGAAATGACCTCCTAAAGTCACGGCTCACTGGAGGCATAGCTGGGAATCCATGCTGTGCTGGGGTCTGCTATAGGAAAGCCTTGAGGAGGGGGTTATAGGAGAGTCGTTCAGAGTGAATCAGCCCAGCTGCCAAGTCAACATCCACAAATGTCCAGCTTGTTAGCTGGGTTTGCTTTGTTTTCCCCAGGCCATTAGGAGCCACTGTCTTTTCTTCAAGAGTGATTTCATTGATCCAGGTGGGCAGGGCCTATAATCCCAATGCTGGGAAAGACAGAGGCAGCCAGGACAGGAAGCCGAGAGCCTGCATGGGTTAGGGTGTGTTCAAAACTGGCCTAGGCAACTTAGACTCTGTCTCAAATAGGGCTGGGGGCAGGGTGTGTGTGTGTGTGTGTGTGTGTGTGTGTGTGTGTGTGTGTGTGTG
>OU015752.1:3591730-3601917 GCA_907169655.1 Acomys percivali | reverse complement strand
TGTGTGTGTGTGTGTGTGTGTGTGTGTGTGTGTGTGTGTGTGTGTGTCTGTGTGTGTGTGTCTGTGTGTGTGTGTCTGTGTGTGTACGCGCACACACGCGCGTGCAGCTCAGCAACAGAGCACAAGCCTAGCATGTGCTTTACCCCTAGGTAAATGGGTAAAGCATGTGGTTTCCTCCACAGGATGACAAAACCAAACCAAATAGCCTTAATGCTTGAAGCCCATTGGTTGCTACAAAAAGCAAAACAAGCATTTGCACACCTCTTGACAGAAGGGCCATGCAAGGAAATATTGGGGAGACAAATTATCTGGCAAGTGGAGCGCAGGAGGAAGACAAACTCCCCACTGGGCCAGTGTGGCCATCAGCTCTGAAGGCATGGGCGGGGTGTTTTCTTCTGGGGCCTCTCTAAGCTTATCTACCCATGACTGGGGTAGGGCTCATGCACTAGCTGAGGTATCTCCGCCTCTGCAGTCCTCTTCCCAGGGACATTTTCTGGTCTTTGTTCTGAAATTTTCAAAGAGGTGCCACATCCTGACTTTGGACTCTGGGTAAACCTGAAGCAGCTAGTCTATGCAGCGGCTACAGTAACTGCCGTGCTTGATGGCTTCCCAACTGCCATTGTCTTCCTCACTGTGAGATGGGACTGACCTCTTGGAGATGGAGTGGATGAAGTGAGTGAACTTGTACTTTAGTACTTACGGTAGTACAGGAATCAGTTAAGAGTCAGTTCTGCTATCAGAGAGCCTTCTGGGCCAGACCAGGGGAGGAATGTGCCCTTGGCTCTCTGAGGGAGTTAATTTTCAGCTCTCTCTGACTCTCCAACACTATTCACTCTATCGAATATGAGGATAGTGTAGACCTCATCAGTCGCTAATTTTCTACCCTGTTCTATGGGCGTCAACCACTGAGGTCATGCAATGTGCCCATTTATGTACACTTCCTGGAATTTCAAGGAGTCATTCACTTTGTTTGCTTTACTACTTTACCTCAGGACCTTGGAGTCACATGTGCCAAAGAATCAGATTCTTCCTGTGGGAGAAGAATATCTTGTATAACCCCTTCCTTTAGTGTGGTCTTGGTTTGCTCTCTTTACTGAGAATGTGAAGGAGAGAAACCTGTTCTTTAGGATCCCAAGTGTGGGATTGAACGGTCTAGTAAGAGAACAGGTGATGTTAATTCACTAGAAGAGCAACCACCTTGTGCAGGAGCTTAATTGCTACCAGATGAAAAAGATCCTAGGAACAGCCTCTGGAAGGAGATATATAAATGAGCCCAGAACTGGCAGCTGGGCAGATTGAAGACTTGGAATAGATTTGGCTGTTCATCGCTGCCCTTCAAGACGCTCCTAGAGAAAACCACTTGAGGGAAGACTTCAGAGCTCCGGCTCCTGCTGAGGCTCTGGGGTCTGGGTACCCCCAGTTCCAGTGGAACCTGTGCGCTCCTGACCGGAGAATCGGTCCTCAGGACTGACATCCTTAAGGTTTTATTGTTGTGTCAATTAATCCTCCTTTCCTATTGTTTTGGTTAATCGGGTTATAATTGATGTAGGCTCAGTCAATAAGTTGTTAATAAAATATTTTGGTTAAGAAAATTGTCTACAAGAATGTGCCAGAACCAAAGCATTGGAAGCCATTGACTCTGCACTGAATAACCCTTTGAAGACCATCCTAAGGCAATATGGAAGCTTAACCAGGGACCCTTAGGGGAGTATGCCTGGCCAAGTTACAGTCGTGGCATTGATTTTAATGCTTTTTAACCTTCCTCTTAATATAGTGTTCCATTTGAATTCCAGTAGTTAAAATGCTGTGGGAGAAAACAGGGCGCAGGGAGGAACAGTACATGTAGCTCCAGGGCCCTGCTGTGCAGTGAGTGAGTTAGTGATCCAGATACTACAGATGCCCTGTGTACCTCACGGCGAGTGTTTCTTGTCTCAAAGGACTGTGTTCAGGAAGCCACTTTACAAGGAAACAGAGGAGGGAGGGAAAGAAAGGGATTCAAGCTCACAAAGACAGGGAAGAGGTGAGGGGAGCGTCAAGACCACTGTGGTTATGGTGTAGCCTACAACTGTTGTCAGTTTGTCTTTAGCTTTCTATGGAGAAATAAGATGTTTGAATAAGCATGGCTAGAGGCGCTGTAGGCATGAAAGTTGTAGTTGACCTTTTAGAACATAGATGACTCTCAAATATCATAGTAAGACTTTTGTATTCCTGTGACATTTGGAACAAATTAAAAATTTTTTCCCAAATATAAAATATATTATATTGTGGATATATATGCATATACACATGTATATACACGTGTATATGCATATATACATGTATAATCATATTTTCTGATTAGAAAAGTGTGAGAGTTTGGGGTTTTGGAGATGGTGCTAAGCATAAATAAAGCATAAGGGTCTGTGTTAGGATCCCATATAAAATGCTGTCTAAGCCGGGTATGGTGGCGCACACCTTTAATCCCAGCAGTCAGAAGGCAGAGGCAGGAGGATCTCTGTGCGTTTGAAGCCAGCCTGGTCTACAAAGCAAGTCCAGGACAGCCAAGGCTACACAGAGAAACCCTGCCTGGAAAAACAAAAAATAAAAAAATAAAAACCAGAATAAAACAAAAACAAAGTGGTATCTAATCCCAGTGCCTCTCTGGTGAGATGAGAGGTAGAATCAGGAGGCATCCCCTGCCCCCAATTCTAGAGCTTTCCAGTTAGCTAGTGTAATCCATCTACACAGTGCTGAGCAAACAAAAGAGAGACCTTGTCTCATAGAAGGTGGAGAGCCACGACTGACACCTGGACTGACACCTGATATTGTCCCCTGTGGCATACATGTGTATGTATACAATACATAAATACATAATACACAAATATTTCATATACACAGAGCCCGAAGGTTCAACATCTACAAACAGTATAACCACCCAGAAATCTGGCCTGAAACTTAAATTTTACTAAATTAGGTTATCTGGACAGGAGACACCTAAGAGATGTTGACCTTCCAGAATGTTCCTTCTTGTTCTCTTTTGCTCTTGCACTGTTCTCAGGGTTGTCTCTCTGGGTTGTTTGGATATGCTCTTTGTGAGGAGGGAGCCTACAGTTGCGTACATACAGAGAAGGAAAAAGAGAGACCACACTCTCATCTTTATTCCTTCTTTTCCCTTCTCTGAGAATGACTCTGCTCCTCTAAAAATACCTCAAAGGTGAAGTTTTCTTTTGGAATAAGTCATCTGGGGAGGAGATTTTAATTTTCTCTCATGACCCTTTGTTATTGTTTTTGTTGTTGATTCCTTTCAGGCAGGCTGTTTGGCAGCTGGGAGGCACTGAGGCAGTAATGTGTTTGCTCAGTTGGGAGGAGGCCAAACAAACCTCTGTTAGATTTCTATTTCCCTGAGACCAGGCTGTACAAAGTTAGGGGTTTTTTTTCTGATAAAGTATTATGGAATAGAGGTTATATACAATCATAGATAAACATACCTTGGCTTTTCCCCTCTTTCTCTTTGAAATGAAAAACTGTATTTTATTTCCTCCTGGCTTTTTTTTTTTTTTTTTTTTAACTAACCTGATCCTGTCCAAAACCCACACATTTTACAGCCTGAGTCGGACTATTGCTCTTTGCAGGTTGGTCTGCGTTCTCTGACCAGCGTTTTGACAGAATCCACTCTGAGTTCTTGCTGCAGGAGCCGTTGCTAGGCTGCTCAAGTCTCTGGGAAGGTCTGGAGACATCCGAGCAGTAGCCTGCTGGAAGCCAACTTGCCAAGTCCTTTCCAGAAGCTTCTGCTGCAGGTGAAGTTCTTGTGACCAGCAAAGATGCTGAGACAGATCCTGTCAGATATGTTCATAGACCCTGACCTGCTGGCAGAGCTCAGTGAGGAGCAGAAACAGATCTTGTTCTACAAGATGAGAGAGGAACAGATCCGACGATGGAAAGAGAGAGAAGCGGCCATGGAAAGAAAGGAATCCTCGCCAGTGAAATCCAGACCAAAGAAAGGTAAACTTACCTCGTCAGTGCCGTCAATGTGGTAGTAGAACACCTGCTCCGAGTGCCATGCATCCGTCATACTAGCCACCTAGGAACTGTGATTTTGCAGCTAGATTCTAAATGTCAGGTTTGTCACCTGGAAGTTGGCATGTGCCTGATGCACAAAAACACACAGGACACTCACTGTGCAGTGTCTATGCTTAAGCATTTAAGCATGTTGTCAGATTATTCTTAAGGTGTGGTAAAGTCATTGCTATGGAATGGGGGTGTAACACAATGACAGAGCACTTGCCTAACATAGGAGGCTCTTATTTCCATCCCAGCACCTCCAAAAAACCAACAAACTCCCCGACTTGAGGGGCATTAAGAAAGGTCTTTATCCCCCTTATTGGCTTAGCATTTCTTGCTGGACAATGTACAGCAAGTGTAATTATGGATTATCAACTTTATGGACTTTTTTTTTTTTTTTTTTTTTTTGCTTTGTTTTTCGAGACAGGGTATCTCTGGGTAATAGCCCTGGCTGTCCTCGACTTGTTTTGTAGACCAATAATGACCTTGAATTTACAGAGGTTTATCTGTCTCTGCCTCCCAAGTGCTGGGATTAAAGGCGTGCACCACCATATCCCGCCAACCTCAGGGATTTTTTTTTTTAAAGTTATCATTTTAAAGGAATGCCCGTCAAAATGTGTGGGACTTGCTCAAGGAGAGCCAATCGAAATGCGAATGCTCACTGTAGAATGCTTCTCAGATGTACTTCTTCCCAGCTGAATGAGTCTCTGGGAGTTTGGAAGAGCTCTTTTGAGACCGTCAGGGGAGGAGTTCTTTGTTCATTAAGACCTAAGTATATACATATGCAAACATGGAGAGTACACATTAATTCCCTGTCCCACCTCCACACACTTAGGCTCTGTCATGGATCAGTATCCTAACTAAATACACACAAGTATACACACACACACACACACACACACAGAGAGAGAGAGTGTGTGTGTTTTCAAGGTCACTTACTGAGCTATTTGCACTTAATTTCTCTTCTTTTTTTTTAATTAATCAAGAAAAAGTAAAATTTTATGAAACCACCCAGGATTTCTAAAGTTTAGAAAATAAATCTCACTAGCATGCTTGACCTATACACAGATTCAAGATGGAAATGAGTTTAGTAGCCTTTGTCTCATACTATAGCTAAAATTGTTTTTAATGAGGTCCATATACTGATAAGAAAAACAAATAATAAGCATTTTGCTTGTTATTATCTTATATAAAATGCACAGCTTAAGGGCTGTCATGTAGACCAGTATGTGGTGCTTGCATGAGTATACAGGAAGCATAGGGGTCAGTCTCAAGTACCAGCCCAACGGCAACAAACCAATAACCAAAAAGTCCTGGATATAATGAAAAGAACAACAACAGCAGCAGAGCAGAGTAATAGCTATTTTGGACTCTGTGTGAAACACATACCTTTTCTTTTATCCTCCCAAAATGTGTGCAGTATTTGTATAACATAAGAGCACTTATGTATGGAAAGCTATACCCCATACATATGCTCAGAGCTGTGAGGTTTCACATTGCGGTATCCAGATTATAAATTTTCCTTACAACAACAACAACAAAAGAAAAGTAATGGTGAGATGAAGCATTTGGGACCAGTTTACCAGTTCATCTCCTTGTATCCCCAGGCACAGTTCATCAAATAGCTGGGCTGCTCTAGGGCACCGTGCTAATTGAAAACCTGATATGTCGGTATGGTGGGGTGACTCTGGGGACTGCTGAGACCCGAGGTTTGCTTGCTCCCAGATCTTTTATTAAACTGTGTGCTTGTCAAAATTACTGAATTGTTTTCCTTGTGATAACTTAAGGCACTTATTTTTTATTTCTTTGCTTATCCTTTTCTGTAGAGTTTTGAATATACTTTTCAGAAAATCTGCATCACCTTTTTAGCTAAATGGTTGTAGAAGTAGTATGTTAATATGCTGATATAAAACAGTGAAGGGTCTGTCAATATTGCATATCGGATGTTTATTATTATTCCATTCCATCCGTTAGCACTTGGAGAAAGGCGATGGGCGTTAAACCAGTTCCTTTCATGACCAGAGAGCAGGAAAAAAAAAAAATTCCACTTCTCCTAGAAAACAAGTGTTTCTCATATTTACTCCTACCCAGCCTTTGGAGCTGGTGCCATAGAGGGTCCAAAGTGGCATTACAGTGCCTAGTGGCTGCCCAAGGGCACTGTTTGTGCTAGGCACCCACTAAGCCTGTAGTCCTCACGTCCCGGCCTCCTTTCTGGCACATGTGTCTTACCTTCCCCAAGCCTTGCCTCTGGCTTGACCTTGCCTACACGCTGTTTCTGCTCACAGTTGTTAGCCCAGCCATGGCTCGGGTTGCCCTTTTTATTGCATTTGTCCTATGCCCACCCCCATTCCTTTACACCATTGTCTTTATCACACTAAACGTTCTTCTCTCTACAGAAAAAAACCACTGTGGCGAGTTTTCAGCAAACATCACTAAACATCACTGTATAGTTTGTATCTCAGGAATTCTAGAATCTTGAGGTAAATGCTGGAGTGGCTGGGAAATTATTCAGCAGCAGCAGGGATTTAACAAACGATGAATGAGATACTCCCTGAGTTCTCATACGACGCTGAGAGACTTAGGGACTGACTGTGTTTGCTAAGTGATAGCTAAAGCGCTGAGTACTCTGGCAAAGAGCCACACATAACTGGACCACTACTGCTCGGTGTTGAGGTTGGACAAATGTGTGATGGAGGTCTTGGTGGCAGAGATGTGTAATCGAAGCTTCCTGGGAGCCTAAGAAGGGTGGCCTGTCTGGAGTTTAAGTCCAGCCTGGGTACCTTTGTGAGACCCTGCCTCCTATAAAGTGGGCTGGGAGATGGCTTGGTGGTTAGGGTACTTACTACCCACTTGTGATGACTTGAGTTCAGACCTCTAGAATCTGTAAATTCTGGGTGGCCTTGTCAGCTCATCTGTAATTCTAGCCTTGAAAGGCAAAGCCAGGAGATTCCCAAAGTAAGCCAGCTAGCTAGACTAACTCTACTGATAAAGCTTTGGCATTCACTGAGTCTCTGTCTCACTGAATAAGATAGAAGATCCATTCAAGATGACTCCAGTGCCAATGAGTTCAAGGCTGATCCCTACATTTTACCTAGATCCACGGGGGCTTACAGAGACAGAAGCATCAACCAAGGAGCATGCATGGACTAGGCCCCCTACACACATGTAACCAAGGGCAGTGAGATCTCCATATGGGTCCCCCAGTGAGTAGAGCAGGTGCTGTCTGTGACATGCACTCTGCTGTCTGCTTTCCGTCACTTCCTCGTAACCAGGTTGTCTAGCCTGGACTCAGTGGATGAGGAGGAGCTCAGTCCTGATGCGACTTGATGCGCTGGGGTGGGCTGGTGGGTCCCCTTTTCTGAGGACAAGGGGAGGGGGGAGGAGGGAAGAAGGTGAGAGAGAGAGACGAGGCGGAGAGGAGGGAGGAGGCTGTGATTGTGATATAAAGTGAATATATAAATTAAAATAAATTTAAAAAAACAAATGATTGGCCAGGTGGTGGTGGTGTACCCCTTTAATGACAGCACTTGGGAAGCAGATGGATCTCTGTGAGTTCGAGGCCAGCCTGCCCTACAAAGTGAGTCCAGGACAGTCAAGACCACACAGAGAAAGCCTGTCTTGAAAAACAAACAAACAAAAAAGCCAAAACAAAACAAAACAAAAATCAAAGAAAAAGCAAAAACAAAAAAAACCCAAAAGATTATTCCTGACATCGACCTTGGGTGTCCATATGGACATGCATATATATGTGCAAGAGAACCTATATGTATGTACAAATATACATCGCATACGTTTTCTTTGCACACACACACACACACACACAAATGGAAAAATATTTTAAAGTAAAAGGGGCTGGGGATGGAAATGTATTCAGAGTATTCACATAGAATGAGAAGAAATTGAGTTTAATTTCCAGTGCTTAACAGGAAAAGGTTATCAACTACCAGATTTGAAAGACTTGGGTAGTAGAAAATTAAAAAAAAAAAAAAAAGTAAGTAGACATAGATATTCACTGTTGGATGTTTTAAGCCGGATGCATTATTTCAGTAAATTCTGCCAGTTTCTTTAATTCTTAGAATGCAGCTAGTAGAAAAGTCATTGATACAGATGTGGCTCCCATTTTCCTTCCCACTGGGGCAGTCCTGCTCTCTGCTCTAGACTAGGAACCCCAGCCAAGGTGTTTCAAGGTGGCTGTTTCATTTAGACACTAAGCTCATCACTTCAGTATCTGATCTCACTAAGTAAGAACAACCAAGCCTGCGCCATGAAGTACTGTTTACATTTTATGGATGAGGAGAGTGAAGGTCAGAGTCATTACTTAACTTGCCTTAAGCAAAAAGCTGGTAAAGGGCAGTTGGAATAGTCCCCGAGTTTGAGTCTCCCCAAACTCGTACTATGAACAAATGTGGTATGTGGCTTAGGAGCAGTTACTAAAGATGCCTGCGTGTGTCGAGAATGTTAATCTGGCCCCTTTCCTATATGCTTTGTCTCATTAACACAAGCAGAAGACACGGTTACTTAGAAAGGCTTCCCCAGCGCTTGTTTCATTGGTTTTTAATGAAGCAGAGGATGAGAGACCAAACCCCAGGCGAAGATCTGTTTGTTGGGAACGGTGTGTGCTCTTCTGCCCTTGAGGTATAGGTGCTGGTTTGGGTGAGAATGGCCCCTGTAGGCTCATGCATTTGAATGCTTAGTCACAGGGAATAAAAGTATCTGAAGGGCTACCATGCCCAGTATAGGGCCTGACTTAGGAGACCTGTGGCCCGTCTTCGTTCTTTTTTTTTTTTTTTTTTTTTTCATCAGTTTGTCTCTCTGTCTCTGTCTGTCTGTCTGTCTGTCTCTCTCAGCATTCTCTTCTGGAGAAGGTGTATACCTTGGGGTGGGCTTTGAGGTCTTAAAAGCCCATGCCAGGCCCAGCATTGCCCCGCACTCCCGTCTGCCTGTGGATGACGATGTAGCAGCACCAGGCATGTCACCGTGCTCCCCACCGTGCTGAAAGTGGACTGACCCTGTGAAACTGTAAGCAAGCCCCATCTAAATGATCTCCTCTATAAGACCTGCCTCGGTCACGGTGTCTCTTCACAGCAAAACCATGACTAAGGCAGTCCACACTGGGATTCTACGCCGCTTGCTGGGCTCTCATTGTTACCAAAGGCACATTCCTTTAGCCAGTCTTCTGTTTGGTTCCACAGAGCAGAGCTGGGATGCACTAGGGTCTCTGGAAATGTTTGCTGGACAAATAGCTGAGTCTTTCCCCCTCTATCCAGCAGTGACTCAAACCCAAATTGCCAAGAGACTTTTCACCAAGCCTGCAAGCTTGCCATAAGGAAAATTCTTCCTAACTTTTCCCACAGTTCCTCATCAACCCCTGGTCCTGCCTGTCACCCTGTTTGGGATGAAGGGGTCTGCTCTCTTCCTAGTCACTGAAGCCAGAGGGCTGGGTGCCATTGCAGTGCCTCTCTGACCCTCTGACTTATGCCCAGTCACTAAATCTTCGAGAGTCTACTTTCTCTCTTCTGTCCCTACCAGGCCATTGGCTTGTTACAATGTGGCAGGCTTAAGCTTTGCACTGAAGCCATTTCACTTAATTCCCTTCACTCCCTTTATTCTCTTTATTCTGGCAAATTGAGAAACAAGCGAAAAGACACAATTTATATGAATCAGAGTTGGAGCCAGCATTTGAATCCGGGTCCACTTAAATCCTCAGTCTTTTCTGAGCAGCTCACCTGACCTCTGGCCTTACCATCTTGTCTGCCTAGCTTTGAGCTCCCTGGCACTGTGTCTTCTGGGTAATGACTGAGTTTCCCCTCCTTCTTAGTGTCCTTAACTCCCACGCTCTCCTTTCTTGATTTACTGCTTCTGTTTCCTCTTTCGATTGAAAGTCTCATTTGTCTCTCCGCCACTTACTTCCTGGGACTGTGGTGTCAGGCATGTTACCCAACTTTCTCTCTGTTCTTTGGTCTCTAAAATACGCATACAATTTTATTTAATTGAATAACGACTTTGGGGTTAGTAATTCCAGAACATTTAGCAGAATTATAGGGGAAAAAAAGAGGAAAACAAGTAATTTGAAGGAAACTTGATAGAAATTAGACTTGACCTTCATTAAAATGAACATGAAGACAAATCTGGCTGGTTCATACCCC
>OU015752.1:3575756-3591720 GCA_907169655.1 Acomys percivali | reverse complement strand
ATCATTCTTTAAACACAGGCTTTGCAGTCTCACAGATGAGTTTTGAATTCTTCTCTCAGTATGCAAAGGCTGTGTCATCTCGAGGAATTTGCTTCTCTGAGCTGCCATGGCCTCACAGAACATGGCTAAGAACAGCCTGGGGCAGTGTATAAAGAGGAGTGTGGCATGGGCACCCCCAGTCAGAAGGGACATTGGCCTTAGCATGAGGACTTGGAGGTCATTGGCAGCTGATGCTCATCACTTGGTTTCTACTTGAGGATGAGGGCTCTTAGAAGAGAGGTCATAGTGGTGAAAGGTACGTGGGCCTCAGAGGTGGCTGTGTGTAGAAGAGTCTCAGGACGGTTGCCTACATTACGGTAGGAGCCACACTTCTGTCAGCCACTCAGAGCAGTACTGAATTCTTTTAATGTGCACTGGTTTCTCATCTTAGGGCAATGCTTTCTCTGGCACTCAATGGACTCACAGTAAAGCAGGGTTAGGACTAGCCCACAGCTATACATTATGATTAGTGTATTGTGAGCAACCACCAATGCCCCAGGACAGGGCAACTCTCATGATCCCTGATTTCTCACAGGAAGTTCGTGTTCCTGCTGGATCACACAGGAAGCACCAAGCACAGTGGTGTTGAAGTCAGGAATATAAAACCAGAGCCATCCAGCCATTTCCCTCACAAAGAGATGCCCCAATCCATTTACAGCGCTGCCTCACTACAGTCTTTGCCTATGGGTAGGGAAAGTTTCTTAGTCCAGAGAAAACACTTCTCTGAAGAGCCAGGGGTGACTACAGGTCTCTGCTTAGCAGTTTTTATGATGTAGTTCCTAAGCAGGATGCACTGACTGTTCTAGAAAAGCTGGTTTTAAAGGAATTTTGTAAGAGCCTGTGAGATACCAGTCATCAGGAGCCCTGTGGTTGTATAGCCACTGTTGAAGGTCTGGAGAAGCCAAAGACCTTGTAATTATGTGGTGGTGCTCTGCAAAGGTCGCTTCCTCCATCTCCATCAGATTGAAGAGAGCACATGCAACTTCCAGGCGAGGTAGACAGAAAATCCAGAATGACCGGCTAGTGTTCGACTGTGAAAGAGGTATTCTGCGTGTCGCATTTGGAATTTCTAAGTTTAAATCTTTTCTTCTAAGAGGAATGTTAGGGGCTGCATGGCTCTGCTCATGCCTGTTCTCTGCTTTCCTTCTCCCCCCCTTCTCCCCCAGGCCTTCCCGCCCCCCACCCCTCACCCCCTACCCCCGCATGCTCCACGTTCCTCTCTTTACAAAGTCCCACGTGTCTCAGGTTGAACTCCAACTCCCTAAGGAGCCAAGGATGTCATTGAACTTTGGCTTTTCCTGTCTCCACCTCCCCAGTGCTGGGAGTACAGGCATGAACCACCATGCCTGATGTTATGGTTGTGCTTGAAATTGAATCCAGGGTCTCATGCTTGGAAGGTGCGCACTCTACCAGCATCCTCAGCCAATGCCTCCCCTTTAACCTCTGTGCCCTTTCTTGTTCATCATTCCCCTTGTTTGATCCTTGCTGGCATCCTTACCTTCCGGACTCCCAGTAGCCAGTGCATAAGCCCTGCCCTTGTTCCTCAAGATAAAGAGATCTCCCATGAGCCTTTGCTCTTACTTTGTTCTCTCTGTCCCCGAGGCCCTTGGTGCAGTGCTGAAATGTAGCAGGTATTCTGGGAACGCTTGCTGAGCGGACAGCCCAGTCCTCTTCTCACTTCACTGATGGGCTCCATTAGAACACACACCTTGCTGCCTAAGGCAGTCTCATGTTTCTGAGTCACCTGCCTCCTTCTGTGCGCCTGTCATTCCTGATGCCCTCAGCATCACTTAGCACCACTCTTCCCTCTCCTCTGTGCGGCTTTGCACTTCACAGCCACCTTCCACCTTACTAAGTCGTGTGGGGAAGCAGAATTCTCCACTTCCACATTATTTATATATAATGTGGATTTTTTTTTCCTCTGGCCCTGAAGGTTTCTCCAAGGTTCTCTTCCAGGCTTCCTTCTCTCTGTGAGTCCAGCTATGCCAGAGATTTTAGTGATAATGTGCATAAGGCTATTTCCAAGGTCACCTGGCCAGTCCCAACCTCTGTTTGCTTTCTGTGCTCACTCAAGGGCTCCTGGAGATGTGGAGGCAGAACACGGGCCACTCACTGGCAAGGGCTTTCTGCCAAGAAGCCAGCGCTGAGCATCTGGCTAACTGTGACATTTTGAATCTAATCCTTTTACTGCTTGCCAGTGTTTCTTTGCGGCAACAGTACTCCCCTAATCCCCTCAGCGGTTCAGGTTTCTAAGCTCCTGGTCTCTTCTTGTCTCCCTCTGGCTATTGCTCAGCTGCAGTTCTAGGTTTTGTGTGACCCACCCCAGGGCAAGACCTTTTCTCCTAGTGTCATCGCTGCTGCCTGCCACCTGATGTTTGAGGGGACATTCATATGGTGTCCCAACAGAACCATGACCATCTGGGCCCTGAGCATTTGCCTCTCTTGGCATCCTACCACTGTCTGCTCAAGATGCCATCCTCCTATTGTCAAAAATACAGTAACAGAGGTGACTTAAGTGAAGGTTGAGAGATGAGCACAATTAAAAAATATCAGAGTTGGTACCAGGAGTGTGTGATAGAGGTGGTTTTATGACAGCTTTCTAGAATTAATTAAACATTTGCCATGTCCTGAAACTGTAAGTCTGGGGAGGACTGGTAGTGGGACCTATCTCCAACAGAGCACACAGAGTTTCATCATCCCCCCCCCCCCCCCCCAGTACCCCCTATCCCCCATCTCCCACCCTCCACCCCCACCCCACCCCCATTACCTGGGTTCCACAGCTGGCTCTCCAGGTGAAAACGGGTCAGGGCAGTTCTGTCTGACTGATAGTGTTAAGCCCTATGGTGAAGACTGTACAAATCTGCCTCGCCCTCCTCAGTAGGTCTGCTTAGAAATTCCTGATATGGTGGGACAGGGGTTCGTTTATCTGGAAAAGAGCCGAAAACAGAGCTGAAGTGAGCCAGCCTGCTTCTGTAATTCAACCTGAGGCAGCCCTCAGAACTGGGCCAGTGGTACATGCATTCTTGAATTGGAAAGCCTCCTCTGCTTAGCATAAGGAGACCAGAGGCAATCCCGGTGTGGATTTCTAAGGAATACAGCATGGATCAGCAAATGCTACATCACCATTCAAACCAGCACCCCTGGCTGATCTGAGGGTATTGGCTAGACCTAACTTTGAACCACACTGACAGATCCCAGATCTGTCCCTTGTCGTTTAGGGACCACATTTCTTCATCTTCACAGTTCTCTGGTCTCAGAGACCCAGCTCTCATCTGGCTACCCTTCTTGGCCTAGAAACTAGGTGTAATACAAACCTTGGAGGCCAATTGTAAACAAGGGTTATTTAAGTAGCCTCACCGAGTGGTGTCATGCTACGCAAGCAGTATTGTCTTCTCACATGCTGGTGTGAAGGTCCAAGCAGCCCCATGAGTAAATAATAGGCCAGCTGATGACAGCAGTTAACCTCTGTTGAACTCCTAGTGTGTGGCAGTTCACTGCAGTGGGTGTTTGGTAACCCCATTTTCCAGATGAGGGGATTAAATCTTAATATTATTTTTTCCCAGTCACTCAGCTGCTAGGTAGCAAGGCTAAGATTTGAACAAAACCAGTTTAACTCTGAAAAAATGCATGTTGGTCATGCCCTGTAATGGTAGCAGAAACACCAAGCTTGAGCAACTGTCAAGTTCTGGGTTATGGGAAAATCCTTAGACTTAAGAAGTTGTGACACCTGATGCTAGCTCAGGATAGTTAGTATCCTAAAGGATAGTGAACAGCATGGAGGCCTCCCTCCTGTCCCAGTGTCTGGCAGGTGCCAACTGCAGGCCCATTATATTCGTAAAGAAACCCCTAGCGATAATGTTTGCTCCTGAGCAGGTTGGGAATGTTTTTCTTAATTCACCCCCAGCCTCCTTAATCTGAGAATACTCAAGTGATTGGGACAAATGGTGTTCCAGAAAGAATGTGTTCAACGCGAGTTCTGTTTTGCTTGCAGAGAATGGCAAGTCGGTCCATTGGAAGCTGGGCGCGGATAAGGAGGTGTGGGTTTGGGTGATGGGTGAACATCATCTGGACAAACCCTATGACGTGCTGTGTGACGAGATCCTTGCCGAGAGGGCACGGCTGGGAGCAGTGCAGGACTCAGAGCTCAGGTAGGAGGCCTGCTCCCCCAGCCAGAGAGACTGGGAGACTCAGTTACGGTTTTCATTGCTGTGCTGGAATACCTAACAAAAGCAACCCAAGGAAGGGAAGGGTTCTTTGCCTCGAAGTTAAAAGTGAGCGTAGTCCATCATGGGTAAGATGGCATGGCGGCAGAGGGTGAGGCATCTGCTCACACTGCACCTACCCTCAGAGGGCAATGTGTACAGATATTGGGGCCTGCTCGCAATGACTCGCATCCTAGTGAGACTCCACTTCTTAAAGGTCCTACAGTCTTCCTAAATGGTACCTTCAACAAGAGACCAACTATTGAGACATGTGAGCTTCTGTGAGTGGGTATTTCACAATCAGCCACAAGACACTGTAAAGATACCTTTCGCTCCACAGCTTCTGGTAGGAGAGCTCAGTGAAATTTGAAGATCGGAAGAATCATTTTAGATCTTTCTAGAAAGTTCTCTTAAGGTTTCAGTGACTCCTTTCATTCTTGCAATGCTGCCACACAGTTGCTTCATGACAGACACCTCGGTGCTGATTTGCGTGAGCATGCTCACTCCCAATCCTCCACCACTGCTTTCTTTTTGTTTGTTTGCTTGCTTGCTTTTGTTTTGTTTTGCTTTGCTTTTAAGACAGGGTTTCTCTGTGTAGCCTTGACTGTCCTGGATTCACTGTGTAGACCAGGCTGGCCTCGAACTCACAGTGGTCCACCTGCCTCTGCCTCCCGAGTGCTGGGATTAAAGGTGTGCACCACCACCACACCTGGCTCCACCACTGCTTTCTTAGCATCTTCCTGGAGCAGCCTGGCAGGATGCAGCAGCATGTCAGATGTGTGTGTGCATGAGAACGGAGCCAGCTGACCAAGTCTTAGGACCTCAAAGAAGAGGATGACATAGGTGTGGGCAGCTGACGAGGCAGGCTCTGCAAGTGTTTGCTCTATGCCAGGCACCAGGAATGCAAAGAGCATCAATTCAAGCCTCAGAAGGAAACACTGCAAGATGTAGAAGCAGTTGCCAGTGATGCAAGCTGTGCAGGAGACTCACTTAAGGTGTAAACAGAATCTCCCCTGTCCCAGATGGAAGTACAGCATTTGGCTGCATAGAAGACTTGAGGTCTGAACTGGGCCTTGAAGGATGGAGAGTTGGGGACAGAAGGTTACAGGAGATGCTTCAAGTAGAGGGCCTAATCAGGATCCCTCAACTTGATTTTAAACAGCTCTGTGGGGGGGGGATAGCAACCCCTTTCAAGGGCTTGGGATATACCAGGTGAACCCTCGGAGATGGGAGGCCATGTTCTAAGATGCTTTGGAGGCTAGGCATAGGAGTCTGAACCTCTTCTGGGTTGGTGAGATTTTCATGAGAAATTGACATTGTTAACTGGACACATAGGTGACCTGGAACACTGAGACAGGTGTTGATAAACTATTCTGAGGAACCTCCTCAAGTTCTGGGCAGCCCCGCTCAAAGCTAGTGAGCTAAAACTGGGACAGATGTGTGAACCTAACTTTAGTGCCTAAAGGCTGATAGCTTCTCACTCCAATACCTAAGATGTTAAAGCTATAAATGAGCATAGAGAGATGCAGGGAGTAGTCTCTGAATGGTCATAGAAAGACAGCATGTACTGGCAGCCTCGCTGAGTCGGGAGCTGGGTGGGTCTGGGTTCAAATCCTGACAATGCCATTATGTGGTCTTGGGTAAATTACAGTATTTCTTTGAGCCTTTGATTGTAAAGCAAGGATAACAATGCTTTTCTTAATGGGTTGTTATGAGGATTTAGTTAATGTTTTTAGAGCTCTAGTCAAAGATCTACCAGAGCATAAGCATTATAAGCCAGCTGCTGCTGGTTTTCACGTGATTGGTTGTAGACATCTGCTCTGGAAAGTCTGTCCCTGTCGAAGAATGTGTCTGATCCTTTCCCCTTTGTTTCTCTGCAGGAAAGCTCAGTCAGTAGAATTCACCAATAGCTTGAAAATGAAGTCACAGCACTGTGACCTGCAAGCACTAAAGAAGCTGGAGCCTCAGAATGTGACAAGGAACGCAGCGCCAGAGGAGGTCTCAGGGCAGGGACCCAGGGCAGTACCACCCAAGAATGAAGACAGAGCCCAAGTGAGTCTGACATACCCACCAATGTACAGAATCTCATAGGCATGGAGGGGAAGCGAAGTAGCTGCCGGCACATATGGAGCCCAAATACCTCTAACCTTTAAGGTCCTACCATTCACCTTATATTGGGGGCATCTTTTACCTTGAGTAAATTTTTACATGAGTAAGGTTAAGTGTTGCCTTTCCCTCATGGGCTGGTACTAAAAGGAAACTCTAGTGAAGTTTGACATTTTAATATGTTTTTAGGTTCTCTTCCCATTTTTATAGTATAAGACTATAAACATTTTTTTCAGTATAAGTCATGTAGTAAATAAGGTAGGTTTTGTGGCCCAAATGATCTTTGTCATAACTGCACACAAATGCACAAATATGGCTGTGGTCCAGTAAAACTTCTTTCATAGGCAGATGGAGGGCAGGACTCAGCCCATTCCTGATTATATTCTGTTGAGTCTTCCTTTATTATTATTATTTTTTAATGCATGGGCTCTAAACATGTATATCCTTTTGCTTTATGGACTTGGCACCTGATGTAGGAATAACTGTTTTCTCCACAAAACAATTTTATGCTAGGAACTGGTGTGAATTCTTTTATGGCCCAGGTGCTTTAGAAAGCTCAAATATAATTTGCTTCTTGGAATATAGTTTGTAAGAACAATAAACCGCATTACGAAGTACCGTATTCTGCCAGAAATTTAATTACCCTGAATTAACAGAGGGATTGCTGCTGTTTGATTTACATTCCAATCCACATGATTGTATGTGATTGAGGCGGCCGCCTTAAGCTCTCTTTGAGGTTTGCCCACGAGGATATGATTATCTCCGTCCTGCCTACTTTCTGAGTCTGATAATATTCTAATAATTAACAGGACTCAAGGGTTACTATATGTCAAAGGCAGATCGGACTGCAGAATGCCTCTTAATACTCACAATACTATGAATTAGCTTGTGTTTATCTTTGCCCATTTTGCTTAATTTTTTTAATGTACCCTGTGCATATGTTAGTACAGGTATGTGTGCACATATGTGGAGACCAGATGACAGTTTTCGGTGTCATTGTGAGGAAAGCCACCTACCTCATTTAAGATAGGGTCCCTCGCTGGCCTGAAGCTTAACCAGTCAGACTAAACTGGTGGATCAGATATTTAATCATCTCTACCTCTGGAGTGCTGGGATTGCAACGTAACACCCAACATTTCTATATGGCTTCTGAGAATTGAATTTACATCCTCACACTTGTACAGCCAGCATTTTACTTATCAAGCCTCCCTGTAACCTTTGTCTCTGTCGTCTCACAAGTGAACGTGAGGGTAGGCTTGGTTAAGCCACCTGCCGAAGGTCTTCTCCACACCCAGGGCTTCAAGATCCCTAAGCCACTCCTTAATTGCCTAGTATTTATTTTTAGAAATTTCTTTATTTGTGTTCATTTTATGTGTATGAATGTTTGTTTTTTCTTTTTTTTTTTATTAATTTATTCTTGTTACATCTCTATGGTTATCCCATCCCTTGTATCATCCCATTCTCCCCTCCCTACCACTTTCCCCTTATTCCCCTGCCCTATGACTGTTCCTGAGAGGGATTACCTCCCTCTGTATATGCTCATAGGGTATCAAGTCTCTTCTTGGTGACCTGCTGTCCTTCCTCTGAGTGCCACTAGGTCTCCCCCTCCAGGGGACATAGTCAAATGTGAGGCACCAGAGTACATGAGAAAGTCATATCCCTCTCTCAACTCAAGTGTGGAGACTGTCCTGTCCATGGGCTAGATCAGGGTAGGGGTTTAAATTTTACTGCCTGTATTGTCCTTGGCTAGTGCCTTAGTTTGAGCGGGACCTAAGATCAAAAACTCAAGCGACACCATATGCTGGAGAGGATGTGGGGAGAGAGGAACACTCCTTCATTGCTGGTGGGAATGCAAACTAGTACAGCCACTTTGGAAATCTATCTGGTGCTATCTCAGAAAACTGGGAATAGGGCTTCCTCAAGACCCAGCTATTCCACTCCTTGGAATATACCCAGAAGATGCACCAGCACACAACAAAAAAATTTGCTCAACCATGTTCATAGCAGCCTTATTCATAAGAGCCAGATCATGGAAACAGCCTAAATGTCCCTCAGTAGAAGAATGGATAAAGAAACTGTGGTACATATACACTATGGAATACTACTTAGCTATTAAAAACAAGGAATTCCCGAAATTTGTGTATGAATGTTTGTGTGTGCGTATCCATTGCCTGAGGAGGTATGAAGAGGCCATCCTCTGGGAACTAGACCTACAGACAGTTGTGAGCTGCACTGCAGGCACTAGGAGCCAAACCCAGGTCCTCTGGAAGAGCAGGCACTACACTTAACTCCTGAGCTGTCTGTCTCTCCAGCCCTGTAACCGTTGGTTCTTACTAGCGACTGTGTCCTTACTGTGAAGACTGTGAAAACACTCTACAAATATAAGACTTGTAGTCTTTAGTCCAAAGTTATAAATGTTGGTTTGGATGCTAGCATCAGCCTTGAGGACTCCCCAAAATCTTCTCAGTGAAGCTCCCAAACTTTCTCATGTTTAGTGTGTACCCCGCATACTTTAAACTCTCTCCAAGATACTCTGTTTATATAAAAGGTCCCTAAAATGAAGAACAGTAGCAACAGTAAACAACTCAAGGAACACCGGGTGTGCACGCCCATCTTTGGGTTTGAATTGCATTGTCAGAGTAATTTTCTTTTCAAAGTAGGATAAAAGACTAAAACAGAAATCAAACATCTACCGCAATTAATCTTGTTCAAATATATCATAACCATAATATGCCCCACTCTTTTGATATCTGCTAAAGTTTCAACTGGAAAAGATGAGGTGGGGGAAGAAAGAAACATTTAGGTTCAAGAAATATGGATGCTTGCAAAAGTTTTATACACTCGCACATACCTATCTATATAGCTATGTAATCTGTGTTTTGTCTTTTTCCATGTTGGGGAGGCCTGCCAAGTTTGCTGTGATCTTCGCTGATACTCCCTCTAGCAGTGGATGCCCAGGGAGGCTGGGATCTTGAATGGCAGACCACTGTCTCAAATGTGCAGAATCTATTTACTGGCATATTTATATTTTGCTTATAACGCTGTCTGTGCTGCGACAGTGTAAGCCACGGTACCCGTCATGCTTTGTGGCGGCAGCAAAGAGAGACTAATCTAACCTAGTCAAATTTTGTGATGAGTCAAGAAGATAATAATCACAAATGCACCTAGTCAGTTTCTAACACCTGCCAGATGTTCCTCTGATTCCCTCTCCTTCTCTTTCCCAGTAATAGTCTTTAACTTACAGAAAGCAAGGATGGTATCCCAGGCCTTATTTAATTACTAATTTCTGTGAAAACTATAGCGCCAAGACACCAACCGTTGCCATCAGGAACTTTACCCATGGGGATGTGGGGAGAGACTTTACCTAATGTTTAATGTCGAGAGATAATAGATGCTCTAAGGGAAACGATGGGTTTCCACGCATCCCTAGTACATTAGGGCCCAGCCCGGAGCATCCTGAGAGGCCTTGGTGAGGACTTGAGTGTGAGATGGTGAACAGAGGACTGTTGTGGGCAGCATGGGGAAAAGCTTTGGGGAAATCAGGCAGAAGGGGAAGTTATAGATGTCTTATTATGCTGGGAGTGGGCAAAGACACATAGAGAGGTGGGGGACAGTCAGTATTGGACTCTATTTCTCAGAAATAATTGGAAGTCGTCACCGAGTTTCGAAGCTGGTCTGTCTTGCATTACCATCGGTGTAGGGACAGGTAGCATAGCCAGGCCTCTTAACTTCCTGTGCAGGGAGTGGGAAGCCATCAGCATCATCAGGGCTCCCGGACACACGAGGGGTTTCCCATGCTGCCCGTGTGGCAGATGGGGTAGTCGCTGGTCTTCTACATAAGCACGTGCAGCTTGTCTTACAGCTTTTTTCTCATGCTGACATTCCATTTCCCGTTCATTCCATAACTCCTTCTGAAATGAGGTAACTATGAGAATTCCCTCTTATACGAGGAAGAGCTTGGTGGTCAACGGGATGGCAAGATATGCCTCCAGTCATAATAGGAAAGGCCTTGTTTTGTGTTATCTACCTCAGTCCCCACTCCCATAATAACTCTGGCATGTTTAAAATGTTCTGGCTCGAGTGAGGAGAGTTATCTGATTTGTTTCTAAAGGGAATTCAGTTTCCCAGCAAAGGATTTCAAGTTTTAGCTGTAGTTTATTCTAACTGTGGTACCTTAAGATGTTCTCTTTACATTTCCGTTGTCTTACCAAGCCTAAAATCTATTAGGAAGAAAAAAATGTTTCCATGTATGTGTGTGTGTGAGTGTGTGTGTACGTGTATGTGTTGTATGTTCACGATCTATGAGTGTGTGTGTGTATGTGTGTGAGGTTGTGCATATGTGTGTGTGTTGTCTGTTCATGATCTATGCATGTGTGTGTGTGTGTATGTACCCATGACCAAACACAGGACAGAGCAGGATGTCAGATAGCCCACTCAATCATTCTCTCTCCTGTAAGACTTACTTATGAAGATGTTGTTTGTCCATGAGCAAGCTCTAACCATTTGCTTCTTGCCGTGTGCTTGCATGGCTTATTAGAGCTGCCTGAATGTCCCACACAAGGGTACGAAGCTAAGGGCATGTGGTAGAGTTTGTTTCTGGGACTGTCTGGGGAAAAAATCTCATCAACTTTTAGGTCCTCAAGTTTTTCATCTATAAAAGGGAGGAAGTAAGCTAATAGGCGTGTCATGAAAACAGAAAGAGAAAGGAGACACCAAGAGGCAAGAGAGGGGACAGGAGAGAGAAGTAATGTGGAGAATAAGTAAAAGATGCAATGATATATGAAAACGTCACAGTGAACCCCATTTCTCTGTAGGCTCACTGAAAGACTTAATTCAAATACCTGCCCTGTTTATATCATGGCTTCAGGGTACAAATCATACAAAGTAATGTACTTAGAAATGCTTTGAAAACTGCAGCTCCCAGTGAGGAAGAGAGAATATTTTCCATGGAAACACTGGCAGCCTGGCCAGACCCCACGCTCCCCTCCCTCGCACTGTTGAACTGGTTTGCTTGACTCACTCTGTCCCTGAGTAGTCTTCCATGGCTCAGCACATGTAATGGTAGGTGTTAGGGAGTCTGCAAGGGAGGGGCATCTTCCTCCTCCTGGAGTTTTCATTCTATGGGCAAGGGAAGCAGCTAGAAGCCAAGGATGAGGCAGGGGTTAATCAAGTTTCAGAAGGGAATTGGTCCACTGGTTTGGGCACGGCTAGGACAATATGTTCCTATGGTTATCCCTCAATGTAGACCAAATTGGCAAATCTTTGGATGGTATTATTAGAATGTTTGATTTATAAAAATTGCTGTTTGAGTTGCTGTCTTTTGTTTTAAGTAAAAGAAATATATTTGGCTTGGGATTAGAACAGAATTTTGAGTAATTTCTGAAATGGCCCTGAAAATACCCCTGCCTTATTGTATTATGTACATATGTGAAGCAGTGTGCTCAGTATTAATGACCAAAAAATAAAAATATGCTCTAACACTGAAAAACATTGAAGATGCTCTAGCCCGAAGACACAAATGTTCAGCCTAGATAGGCTGATTTATGCACAAAATAAATAAACAATCCACATCCTGATTTCTGAATTCTGAACCACATGGAATTTTACTTTCATATTTAATCATTGGTAAAATAATGTGTACCAAAGAATTATTTTAAAATAAATTTCTTCATGATTTATTATCTGCAAATGTTTGATTTGCATTCCCACTTGCATAGTTATTCGCATAGCTGCTCACAGAGCAGCTTCATAGGTATAAAGGGGGTCACAAGTAGAGAGCTCTTGTACCAAACAGTGGCTAATGCCTCTCAGAAAACAGAGTATAATCAAATATTATAAATATTAAAAATAGCTCCATGTTAGTCCACACCATGTTTTCCCTTGCATGGGAGCTGTACACCTTCAGAGCCATTTGGGTTTCAGAACTGTCAGAAAAAGGTTGTTTTTTGAGCTATGGTGACATAATTAAGAGCAAATATGATAAAGTACAATTAGAAGCAATGATCTTTCGGATTCCTTGCTATCAGGGCACTGCTTTCTTTCTATGAAATGAAAAATTATTTAAACAGTGTTGTAACTACAGAGCTCATCTGCACACCTAACACTGGCATCTAGGACAGGTACCATCACTAAGTGACTGTGGCCTGAAGGATATTTTCTCAGGTCACTTCTGGCTGTTGTGTAGGATATCTCAGCGCAGTTTCAATGGCTAAAGCCACTGACGCTGGGAGTTCAATGCTTCCACGTTCAAGCAAGAGGTAGAAGTGGGATGCACAGGGTCAAGGCTAACTCAGCGACTTTCTTATGACCAGCGGGTGCATTACTTTTCAGGTGAGAGGCAGACCTGTTCAGATCTCCTTTTTACCACAGCCCCTTGTTGTTGTTAATTTATCATTATGGCCTAATAATCTTTATTATTAGGCCTATATCTATTATTATGGCAGTATTTTGTAACCTGCTAGCAATCAATCAAGACATAGACACTTGTTATATCTTAAAATAGCCTTAGTTAACCTGGGGCAAGGCAGATATCAAACCCCTAAACTTCTTCCCATAGTGGGGCAGGTCCAATGCCATGCCATCTGCTTCTAATGATTTTTATCAAGCTACCTCCCATGCATAATCCCAAATACTTGCTAATGTTCTTCATCTGGGCCAAATCCTCCATCCACGCCAGCCATGTGCTTCTCCTCCACCTAACCCATGGTGGAGCAGCCTTCTTCTCCCATTTTTCCTTGGGTCTCTCCTTCTCCCAAGAGTCCCTCTGTCTCTGGAAGCCCAGGAACCTTAGCAGTGCCTAGCTCATTTGCCCTGCCCAGGTGTGATGGCTTTTTATTAGCATCAAAATACACCAGACCAACCCCCAACACCCCTTTATCTCTGACTCAAAAAACTTGTCTCTTGGTCACCCAAGAAATAGCTGTTCTTCTCACACCTAAAGTACGTCAAGAGACACAACTTTCTACCCATAGAGTAGTTTCTGCAGTTTTTTTTTACCAGAACATTTAACAGCCAGGTCAGTACATTTGATTTTGACCTATGTTACACCACAATAGCATGGGCTATGCCTTCATTAGCCAATGACTTCATCCATGGGCATCCTTTGCAGAACAGGAGAAGAGCTGATCTCCAGTCCTAAGAGCGAAGCATTTCTTACTCCCCTCTCTAACCACTAGAAGCAATCTGGAGGTTCTAGAGTTGAGTAATTTGAACCCTGCTATAAGGGTAAGAACATATGAGTCTCAGCCTTGGGGCATCTTTCTGTAAAAACAATAGAATGTTCACAAAAGATTTCTTTGAATAATGTATCTGTTTTGGTTTAAATTTTTAATTTTATCAAGAAGTGTCCCAAACTGACTGCCCAAGAAGGTACTAGATACCTGTAGGATGTGTTCTTAGCACATCAGAAAGTGGTCTATTCTAGAAGCAGAGATTTCGGTGCTTATAGGCAAATCCAAGACTTAGGGAAATACCATGCAAAGAATCGATTTCCCTTCGTAACATAGAGATTAAATGGAGTGACACCAATCCTTTACAAAGGGAGCTGAGAACTTTGGTGACTATGAAGCTTGCCCCATGACAGCTGATGGAAAATGTAAGGATTGTTCGCTTAAGCCCTTCAGGTGTGAGACCTTCTCAGAAGCACAGCCTTGTCCTTCTCACTGCTCTGGTGATAAGCTAGAGGCAAGGGATCCTCACTGGTTTGTTCATGCTGAACAGGAACCTCGGCTGATAAAACTTCTTCTTAGGGGAAGACATATGTAAGCAATGTCTACCTGTTGATGCTAGTTTTTAAACTCTATTTTATTTGGATATCTACTGCCTCTACCTCCCTTCCCTACCCCAATCTCTTCCGGCACCTTAATACTAGAGATGAAAGAAAGGTTAGTAGAGAGAGAGGGTGTAGATCTGTAGACCTCTTTACTTCTCCTGGCTGTTTAGGGTCAATTGAAGTACCCCCTCCCTTGGGCTCTCGTAGGCTGCAGGAGGCAGGCTGTTACCAGCTGGCAAAGACCATGCCCGGCATGAGGCAATTATCAGCTGTGGACAAACTAAAGCCCAAACTAAAATCCCACACTTGGGATTAAAACAAAAACACGTTTACATAACATAACTAAGATTTTTAAAGAAACCAAAATGCCCTTTATATCTACCCCTTCTTCTGAGATCCCAGTGACAAACAGGCATGATTCCAGCCACATTTATTCTGGGGAGCCAATGCGTCTTTTGAGCTTCCTTACAGAGCATGGGTGCTCTTCCCCAACAGGCCACACCTGAAAATTCTTTATCCAGGAAGGATGAGGGCTTTTCTATAGCTGCATAAATGGAGGCCACCTCCCACCCCCTCTAGTTTTCCTTAGGCCACAGGCACCTAAGGCTGAGTTACATACAAAAGGTGGTAGAAAGCAGATGGATATTTCAGGGAGGGTCTTTTGACCCTCCACACTGTAGTAAGGTGTGTGTTTTCCTCCCATCCCCAAGCTCCCGAAATAATGACTCATGAGACTCAATATATATTTACAAATACCTAGGCCATATAGCTAGGCTCGTCTCTAACTACCTCATAACTTAAAATAACCCATTTATACTAATCTACATTCTGCCACATGGCTGGTTACCTCTGTTCAGGTACCATGCATCTGTCCTCACATCTTCCCAAGTGATTCCTTCAAGCCTGGCTCTATCCTAGAATCCTTTCTGCCTGCCAGCTGTCCTAACTTCTATTCTACCCTTTTCTATAGGTCACAGAGTTTTTGATAAACAGACAATATATCCATATAATACTCTATGAGGGGTTGTAAACAGCCATCTTATCTGGCTGGAATGATAATTTTGCAAGCAGGCACAAGAGGGCATTTACTTGGCTACGAGGATAGTCACTCACAACAGGCTGTTAGAGCTGAGTATGTGACTTTTATTCTGAAAAGCTGTTGCTTTCACAAAACACCATCTTTTCCTTCTTTTGGGCCACAGTGATTCAGTTAAGGAATCGCACAGGTGATGCTTTTTCTATTCTGCATGACTGTTGTGGTTCTTAGTGCCTGCCACTGAACAGGAGGTGACAGTCAGTGGCAGTACTTTGCTGTCACCCAGCTGGGTGCTGAGAGACAGGTTGGGAACCAGATGCCATCTCTAGGCAAAGGCAATGCATGATGAGGCACTGCTTGAACCTCCAACCCCAGGCAGTTGGGACCAGACGGACCCTGCAGCTGCACGGAGCTCCCGAGGACGACACGCATATGGATAGCTGTCTGAGTAGTCTCAGGACTTTTTCACATTTTCTGCAAGAGAATCTGGGAGAGACAGAACACGAGAATTATTCCATTATTTCTGTAGAGCAAGGCAGCAGATTAGAATCTGGGGTTATCTGTATAAGATGGACAGAAGATTAGTGACCCCCCTCCCTCCTCAACTTCCATCATGGAAGGAGTAAGGGCTCATGAGGTCCCATCCCTCCCAGGGGGACTCATGACTGTCAGTGGTGGCTGGAGGACTGGTGTCATTTTCCTCCTTGGTATATCCATTGGTTGCTTCAGCTCTAGTTAACCTCTCACCCACATTCATTCAAACAACTAAATAAACTCAGTGAGACAGATTCTCCCCCACCTCTGCCTCCC
>OU015752.1:3541044-3575656 GCA_907169655.1 Acomys percivali | reverse complement strand
TTAATAAAATATTTAAAAAGGGAAAAAAGAGCCCCACTTCCATTTTTCCTTCAATGACAGTACTTCTCTGCCATCTCCAGCTGCTTCTCTCTCTCTCTTTCTTTCTCTCTCTCTCTCTCTCTCTCTCTCTCTCTCTCTCTCTCTCTCTCTCTCTCACACACACACACACACACACACACACACAAACACATACACACCTGGGTTCAAAAAAGTACAACAACAAAAAAAAAAAGAAAGAAAGAAAGAAAGAAAGAAAGAAAGAAAGAAAGAAAAAGAAGAGAAGACACCTTTTATACAGATTACAGAGCTAACAGGAATCTTCTGTGTCTTATTTTCTTTAACCAAAAAGATTTGGAGTTGAGAACTCTTGGCTTTCAACCATATATGTCCCCTGCAAGACACAGTATGCCCTTTGCATACAAACAACATTAGTGTTGCCCATCAGTACACAGCACTTATGGAACCACTTGTAATGGCATAACGAAAACCTCCCGCCTAGCTTTCCCTTCTTCTGTACTTCCCTCCCAAACCAAAGTTAAGCCTTCTGTTTACTCTAAGACAATAATTATCCAATCTGGATTTTTAACTGTTTGCTTTTATAAAAGAGTGCTTCTGAAGTGAAAGGCTGAGGCTGGGGAGAGAGTTTACCTGGTAAGTGCATGCCTTGCTAGCTTGAGAGCATGAATTTGCTCTCTAGAACCTAGTTCTTTATTATTATTAAAATCCGGGCAAGATAGGTGCTCATTTGCAATCCTAGCTCTGGGGTGGAAGATGTATGGATCCCTGGGGCTCACAGGCTATTCTAGCCTACTTGCTGAGTTTGGGGTCAGTCAGAGACCCTGTCTTAAAAAAACGAGACAGAAAGAACAGAGGAATAACAGTGAGATTGTCCTCTGGCTTCTACATGCATGTGTGCAGGTGCAAGTGACTGAGCTCACACACATAAACACACACACACACACACACACACACACACGCGCGCGCGCGCGCGCGCGCGCACAGGAAGAGAGAGAGAGAGAGAGCCTAGTATGTGCTGAACTGTTTTCTTCTGCGTGGATTGCCTCCACTTGACACAAGCTAGAGTCAGCAGAGTGGAAGTGGCCTCAGGTAAGGAAATGCCTCATGAGATCCAGCTCTAAGGCATTTTCTGAGTTAGAGATCATGGGGGAGGGCCCAGCCCTTTGTGGGAGGTGGCACCCCTGGGCTGGAGGTCCTGAGTTCTATAACAAAGCGCGCTGAGCCGGCCAAGGAGAAACAAGCCAGTAAAACAGCACTCCTCCATGGCTTCTGCGTCAGCTCCTGCCTTCTTTTGATGATGAACAGCAAAGTGCAAGTGTAAGCTGAATAAACCCTTCCCCGCCCCCACAACTTGCTTTTTGGTTATGCTGTCTCATTGCAGCAATAGAAAGAAACCCCAAGACCAAAGTTTTAAGTTTCTATATTTGGGGGCCTTCTGAGAAGTGTGGAAAAAGTGGTGAGCAAATACAAGTGTGCACTGTCGCTACGAGAGTGGCAGGCTTGAGAAGCTTGCACGCACCCTAGTATAGACATCTGAGTCTGATTCCCCGAAACACCATGATGTTGACCAGCTTCCCACTGTGCTTGGCCATATCTCACGTGTCTCAGAAGCCCAGGAGTTGAGAATACAGTTAAGAGTGAAGAACTCCATATAAACAGCACAAGTCAATCCACTTCTGAAGCTCAAGCTAGAATTTGGAGGACAGAGCTGTTGTGAATAGAGAAGCAAGATGATCCTACCCTCCCCTCCCCCCAACAAGTAACTGTTTCTTCTGACGTATAGTCGCTTGCAGGATATATGAATGATAAGTTTCCATATTGTTCTTGTAAAAGATAAAACACTGGCTGTGTCATCTAAAGACAGAAAGAACAAGTGTGCTGATCCTTCTAATTCAGGAGCCGACAGCATAGCCATAACCTGCGCCTTATACAGTTACTCGAGTGCTTTCCATGTAGCTAATAGAATTTAGGATAGCTTATAGAATAAGATTTTGTACAAGACACACTTACAAAATAATAGCACTTTATAAGTCATTTAAGCTGTTCCTCTTTTTAAAAAGACAAAAAAAAAAGCAAAAAAAAAAGCATCTGACATAAAACACTAATGTAAAACAAATTAGAAAAGAGGAAAGTATGCCTCCAGCGCAATAGAAAAATATAGGTTCGAGTCATGTATGTTCTGAGGTTGGTAGCATAGCTTTACACGGCTTTCCTTTGCCACCTCTATTTACGCTGGAGGTGGCATTCACACCGATTCCACTCATTAATAGAGTCGAGGTGGGAGTGGCCGGTGTGGGGGGAGGAATTTTGAGTCAGCAGACAAAAGGTCATGGTGTTTGCTTGGAGCCAGTCACTTAACTCTCTGAGGTTGGGGTTTCTGATCTCTAAGATGAGGGCTCCAGTAGCTGTGTGTTACTGGACTAATATACGAATCAAATATAGCAGTGAACAGGAAACTATTTTAAAATGTGTCATGCATCATATATATAGCCATATTCTACAATTATTTATAGTTTTCTCTTCTCCATTGCATCAAGACTTCTTGACTCAATTATGGTTTAAATATGAGACTATCCTCCAAACCACAGTTTATTATTTTATACTCATACTTGATATATATTATACTATACATATGAGACACTTGATACATTTTATTCTTATAAATTTGTCTCTCTTAAAACTGTTTCATAGATGTAAATGAAAGATCAGCCTGTAGAACTTCATATTTGAAGTGCTTTGCTTGACAACCATTCCTTTACATTTTCTCTTGTTTCTACATTGCTTTGTGAGTCTGTAGGAAGGAAGGCCTAACAGCAGTGACTGAAGTTCTCCCAATGTAACAATTCAATACTCTAATGTGTAGAACAAACTAAACCTGAAATTACATTTAAAGGTATACCCTTAAATCAAATGTTAGGGCAGCGCTTCTCAATCTGTGGGTCATGACCCCTTTGGGGGAATTAGATGACTTTTCACAGAATCACCTAAAACCATCGGGAAACACTGATGTTTACATTAAAATTCATAATAGTTGCAAAAGTACAGTTATGAAGTATGAAATAATTTTATGGTAGGGGGGGTCACCACCACATGAAGAACTGTATTAAAGGCTGCAGCATGAGGGATGATGAGGACCACTGGGTTAGACCTGCTATACTTCTGCCTTGGAGCATCCAGTAGTCTTTGTGCAAAGAGTTGACTGGAACAATTATTAGACAAGTGGGGAAGATATACCTTAGTTTCCACTGTCTGAAGACTATTTTTGGTAAGGTCTCTTTTCAAGGTACACACAGCTATTTTCAGCAATAAAATGTATCATTCCACTTTCACCTTGTTAGTCTGCTTGCCTTGGGGGAAATCTCCCTCCTGGTATTTCATAAGCAAAAGGCTAAATCCCAGTGTGCTAAAAAGCTAAATATTATAGGTATCTGGAATATTCCTTCTATTAAAGTGACGGGGAAAAGGGTGGTCTGATTTCTTCCCTGACCTGGGTAGTGAATGAAAGACATGGCTGATTTTTACAGCACCCCCAAAGTTACTCTATTTTGATTAATTACAGAACTAGATTGCATATCATTTAATGATTGAACTAGCATTTTAAGAACTTCTTATATATTCACCCAATATTTATGAGGCCTTACTATATGTGCGTTGTTGTCCTATTGTCTGTAGAAGACTCAGGTGATGCTGGATTAAGTTGGCATGGTATTTACACTCATAGAGGTTATTATTCTAAAAACTTTTCTATTGTAGAGTACCAGATTTAAGAAGCATAGGAGAACAGGATGGCTAAAAGCTTAGTCATTTGCTTTAACAAATAAGGTCTCAGTTTTATATCAACTCATTATTCTTATCTTTGTCCCCCGAAATTGAATGCAAAGCCCGTTTTGTTTATTGGAGTCTTCTGATTTAGTTGAAATGAAGAGTCCTTGGCATTTGTCTAACTGTATAGCCCTGTTTTTAAATAAAGTGAATATTGAATGAATTTTGCAAATCAATTTCACAAGCGAATATAATTAGAATAACCCTTCTCATATGATGCCTACTCTCTTGGGGGATTGCAGTTTTCAGCCTTAAAATAACCACAGCATCAGGAGCATCAATCTATAACCCAGCTGCTTCTGTAGATGGAATTGCCATGCTTCCAGGCCTAATAGCATTTAAAATAAACTATCATTTGTTCAACTGGATGAACGCCATATCCCGATCTAATGACACCTTCATTCTGACTTGGTCTGCAGGATGCTTCGCCATAGCTTCTGTTCTTATTAGCTTTCCATTTCCCCCTTTATTTGGGGGGAATTTTTGTGTAGATCCTAGTGGAGGCAATTTTTTTTCTAAACACAACAAACACATAGCAGATGTGATTGCTTTAACTCTGGCTATCCATTTTTCAATAGCTGCTGACGTTTCTTCAGGGTAACAGGTAGAAGGTAGCTATGGAGGCTGATGTATGTGAGAGAGGACCCTCTCCTTGCCTCTGGGGAAAGTAACTGAACAAGCTTCAGATACACAAAGGGCATAGGCTTGAGTCTCTGACTTTATACCTGTTACAGGTTACCTTACATTTTTTTTGGTAAAGGGATAATACACTTGATATAAAGGATAAATGATGTGTTGAAGTGGAAAGTGCTTCAGTAAGCCAAAGTCATACTGGTAGAGGGCTTTTTTCCTTTGTTTCTTTTGTATAGGAATAAGGGAAGAGCATATTGGTCACTTGCAGACAGGGTCAGTGCCATCTCCAAGTGGCCTGGTCTTCTTTGAGTGCTCGAATGGCAGGCGTATGTCTGAGATTGCCTTCCTCTAGCACAGGCATAGCAAGCCATCATGTTTGAGCCCGTTAAGCTGTCTGGTTTTTAAAATATAGACATTTCTTGGATACATTGTTTTCAGTCTATTTTATCATACATGGTGCATTTCTTGGGCTGGTCTAATATATGTCAATATATCTGAATGAACCTGCTTTATAAATAAGTCTTAAGTCTCTCAGCTTTCTTTAACCATTTGAGATGTCAAACCTTAGATCACGTTGAAAAGCAGAATTTTTATAAACATGGTTGTTTGTTAGTACGTGCAAACAGCTTTAGATGTTCCAGCATGGTTTCAGTATATGAAAGGATTTGAATAGAAGTATTCTGCTGTGGAGTGGTTATTAAAATTCAGTTCTATACCAAAATAAGTCTATTTGAGAGCCAATGTGTGCTTCTTGGTTTTGAAAACTAAACCTAGAATTTCAAAGACAAAGACACTCTGAGCACATTGTTGGGTGGTATTCATGACCCTAGGGGTCTCTTTAGTCCCCGGTATATTTGTTTAGTTGGTACTGTCTGGTACATTATATGTTCTTAGGTCTTGATAATTTCAAGGATTTTAACAACCCTGTCATATCTGATAAATTAAAAACCAGTGAGCAGGTTAAAAATGCTAATGAAAGAAGAAACAGAAAAAGTTTAAGGTAAATTTTTAAAAGTAAATGCTGAAGCTGAGTGTTGTGGCACACACTTTTAATCCCAGCACTTGGATGGCAGAGGCAGGCTGATCTCTGTAAGTTTGAGGCTAGTCTGATCTACAGAGTAAGTTCCAGGACAGCTAGTGCTACACAGAGAAACCTTGTCTTGAAAAAACAAAACAAAAACAAGTGCTGAGAACAATGCTGTATTGTGCATGAGATATGGTTCTGAGGTACACTAGGTGAGTCACACAAGAGATTTAAAGTGTTCCGTCCTCGCAGATAATATCACTGAGCAAGAGGTGAAATGAGGGGGTGGTGACATTTGATGCAATGAATACCACTTCTGAGTAAGTGGGCCACTATAAGGTGCCTGGTAGCTTAATGCTACTTCAGGGAACATTTAAGGGTTTCTGAATTCAACAGCTGGGAACAGTGATAGTGTCTCTGACAAAATGTTATCCAAAAGTCTCTTGTTTCATGAATGTATCAGTCACCTTAAGGGCCAAGCCACTATGACTGAGGCTTTACAGTCTAAGAGTGGGTTCTGATTCTAAGAGTTCAGCTAAACACATTTGGAGCATCATCTATCACCTTTGAGGAGGGGTCAAGGTGGGATGTCATCTGCCTCTTGGCTTTCAATACACAGGAAATTGACCCTGTTTGCAGTGTAATGCTCCATGGATCTTAGATCTGTGAGGAAAGGGAGCTGGAGCCCATTTTCAAAGCCCACATCTACTGAGGACAGAAAAGAATTCAAAGACGTTCACAGTCATCTGGGACAATCGAAGGACCAGTGCTAACTTGTTTGTGATGCGGGAACTGATCTCTGGGCTCTGTTCTTGATGCTGAGTGTTCCTTAATAATATTACACTGAGAAAGAATATAGTAAGTGGGGATTAGAAACCCTGTAGGATTCATTAGTTTTCTAAGGAATAAGCATATGTCCTTCTGATTCTTTTGGCCCGAATCTGGTTTTACTATGGCTGCGGTGTCAGCAGTGCAGAAAGCACAGACATTAACATACGCCAATGTGCATTCCCACTCAGCTCCAAGACTTAATTTCTTCATCCAAAAATGGATTCTGTCATCAAAGTTATTACTCAGAGTTAAAGAAATACTAAATCACTAATATAACACCTGACCATTGTAGACCTTCAAGTAGCTCGCAAACAATGGTAAAGTTAGCATAAATTGAACTACACATCACAGGCAAAACAAAATCCCAGTAGAAAGCTAGAAATGTGCTATACATATACAATGGACCATTTGATCAAGTACAGTAATAAAAACTTTGGAAAAAATAGACCCAAGATGCAAAACACACACACACACACACACACAATTAAAGTTACTTTTCTCTTTTAACATTCCAGTTCCAGGATGCTTGTTTGTCCTCGAAAGGGCTGGGCTCCACAAGGTCACTCTTTAAACTACGGAGCCCCATTGATGTTTAGAGAACATCACATCTCCCACCCCCACCCCACCCATCCCAGGCATCATGAGAACAAGACACACCAAACTAGCTCTTGGATTTTTGTCATTGAGTCATCTCTATGCTCTGCTGAATGCAAACACTGGGCTTTCACATGCTGCCAGGCAGCTTGGCTCAGGACCTTGAGTGCCAGTAGACTTGGTAGCTCCAGATCTGTGGAAAATATTGATAGACGAACTTCTGATGAAATCACTTTACAGTTCTAAATGCTTTAAAGATGTGTTTTGTTTAGCTTTTAGTCACAATACAGTCTCTTGGGGATATATTCAACAAATTGCTCATTCTATCAATCATTTTCAGGAGTATGGGCTCCTCCAGGTACAAAAGATTTGCGTGCCATCTTTAGGGGCCTGGGTGCATAGCCATTTCCACTAATGTTTCACAAATACTTAATTGGGCTCATGCAGATATGAGATTAGGCAGCAGAATGTGAAATCTGTCCTGAAAGCCACAAACACAGCTATTTATCTCTCCCCATTTATGTTGAGCCGGGAACATCTTGGATGCCATGCAATGACCAGATGCCAAGATGTATCTGCCAGGACAGAGGCAGCATCCCCAGTGGCTGTGAACATCCAGGGAAGACTGATCTCAGAGCGTGACAAATGGTGTACCGAGCTTGGCACCAGCCACAAGTCCTGCTCAAGTGGTTCCTGTGCTTGCTGTGTTTGTGAGCCTCACTGCAGGGAGAGGGCAGCAGCTTCTGTTGCCAGGGTCCACTGAGATGACTGTGTCTTTGGGCCTGAGATTGCTTTCCCAGCCATCCAGACATGACCTTGTCCCACAGAACAAGCCCTACTTTTGCCGCTGTATTAGATTGCTGTCAGATCACAGGCTGCTCACTGCAAGTTAGGGATAGAAAGTGGTAATATTTGACCCACACTAAGTCTGAAAACCCATGGTAAAGCACAAACCCAAGATAAGAAGTTCTTTAATGGATCCAGGCCCAAGAATGGGCTTTTGATGAGGCTGCGCAGAAGTTTATATGAATCACATGGTCTATTCCCTGACTCATCTTTAGTGACACTCATTAACGTGGACAGCTTGCAATTCTGAAACATCAAGAAATCATGCAGAATTCATGGCTTGAATGGTGGCTCAACAATTAAAAGTGATAGCTTGCTGTGCAGTCATGAAAACTCGAGTTTGAATCCCAGCATCCACATGATAAGCTGGGAACCACACATACATCCCTGTCACCCTCTCCACGATGGGTGGAAGCAGAGTGTTTCTGGCTTCTAGTTCAGCAAAGACCCAGGTTCAGGAAAGATTCTTTCTCAAAGAAATAGGTAAAGGGTGACAGAGGATTGCACCAGCTGTCCTTTCTGCTCTCTCTGTCTCTCTGTCTCTCTCTGTCTCTCTCTCTCTCTCTCTCTCTGTGTGTGTGTGTGTGTGTATGTGTGTGTGTATACAGGTAAATGTACCCGAACATCCACATGTACATACACTATCACAAACACACATATTCTCTCTCTCTCTCTCTCTCTCTCTCTCTCTCTCTCTCTCTCTCTCTGTCTGTCTTTGACAGTGAAAGGCAGTCTCTGTCCTACATCTATTGACTCAAACAAGCATGCATCACAAATATTTGAAAAACACTGCATTTGTACTGGCCATGGACAGCAAATATTTGGAAAATAGTCCTTACCTTGCATTATGAATGAGATGATTTGATGTATACAGGTTAACTGCAAACACGAAGGCTTCTCATGTGATAGACTTAAGCATCTGGAGATTCCTAGTGTTGTCAGGGAGTCCTAGACATTGAAGAATGACTACATGCAGGAAATTGGTGGAAATTTTTCAGTATCACTGTCCCTAATTACATCCTATCAGCTTAAATGATCAAAGTTGAGGAAGCCGGGCCATATATTTATTTAAGAAATATTTGCTGAATGCCTACTCTACACCAGGTATAGGTGTAGAAACTGAAGACATATTTTATGATAAAAATTAGATAAAATTTCTTCCCTTAGGAAGCTTATGTTCTGGAATGTGGGGGCAGAAAAGATAAATTTATCCATGTGGTCTGGTAAGCATGAGAAGTCTGTTGAAATTAAAACTGAGGGATGCTGGGAGGTGGGTGGTAGATGGAGAAGACCAGTATATGTGCGTGTGTGTGTGTGTGTTTGTGTGTTTGTGTGTGTGTGTGTGTGTGTGTGTGTGGTGGGGAGTGATGCTGGAGCAAAGTCCTGGAGAGTCAAGTCGATGTGGGTGGATGAGAGAGAAATGTGGTCCAGGCAGAGGAACGCCAGGCACAGAGACACTGAGGAGAAGGCTTGCTTGATGTCACCAGAGTGTGATAACAGGGGGGAGACTCAATGAGACGGTCACCCCCAGTCTCCAGAGAACGAAGGTGATGAAAGAAGCTCCCCGCTCTCAGACATTAGCTCAGAAAGAGTTCTTTACTTTTCTAGCTGCTTTGAATAAACAGAAGGGTCAGGGCCAGATCGCATCTGCTGTTGACCTGTAAGGCTCATTCATTTTTATCTCCTGCCCCACCATGCCCATATAATTACACTGTAGAGAAGAAAGGATTTGGCTTACTAAATATAGCACTGTCAGGCAGCTGATTATCACCTATCAACCAGGTACTCTCTGTTATTTTCTCAATGTTTTTCCTGCAGTGGATTAACTTTTTAAACTTCTTGGTAGACAACAACCACCTGGATGGGGGGCACTAAGGGAGTTGGCTGGAGTGGTGACCCAGCCATTCAGAGAACCCTGTGCTCTTGAAGAGGACCTAAGTTTATTCCCACCAGCATCATGCAGCTCACAGATTCTCCAGACTCCAAGGAAGTCAACGCCCTCTCCTGTCCAACAAGGGCATCTGCACACATGTATGCACACACACATACGCACAAAGAAAAGCAAAATACGTTGTCCAGCATCTTGTTCACCCTGAGTCTCCAAGTGGGTCAAAGTCCTGATTTGATGTCGTAACTATGTTTTGAGGTTGTTTAGAAATAAATTCAGGGTCTTGGGAGATAACTCGGTTGATAAGCTGCTTGCTTTGCAAGTGTAAGGGCCTAAGTTCAGATCCACAGGGAAGAATGTGGGTGAGGTGGTGTGTGCCTATAATCTCAGAGCTAGGCAGGCAGAGGCAGGCAGCTATCTGGGGCTTAGTGGCCAGTGGGATCTCACCAATCAAGGAGATCTAGGCTCAGTGAAAGAACGTGTCTAAAAAATAGGTAGGGAAATGACTGAGGAGGACACTTGATGCTGCATGTCCTGTCCCTGGCACACAGACGAACCCCCACAGACAAATACACACAAGGAGAGACAAAGACAAGGTCAAAGAGACAGAGCAAATAAATACAAATGCATACGTATAGTACAGCTGGTGTTTGGGCTAAGACATTCCATCCAGGAGGGAGGAAACGGGAGGCTCACGAGACAGAGAAGTTACAAGCAGCCCCGCCTAGTCCCAGGTTAGATAAGCAGTAAATAATAGGTTGGGAGGTTTTTCAGTGGATCTACCTGCATTTGGGTCAACAACTCCAGGGACAGAACTTTCATGAGCAGTCACCATGCCAGGGTAGGTGGGGTGGTGCGATGCCTGCCTGTGCCCCTGTAAGCACCTCCAGAAACCTCCCTGTTTCCTCAGTCTAGACTTGGGGGAGACTGCTTCTTTCATAACTAGTTTGTTCTTGTCTTCCATGGAAAAGTTGTACCAAGTGGGCAGAGTTTCTCTCTTAAGGGCACTTTGGTGTTTGTTTGTTTGGTTGGTTTTGGTTTCTTTTTCCTGCTGTTCAAGTTTGAAACATCTAGAGCAGCACATTTATGTACTTCAGGCTCATCAACAACTTCAGTAAAGAACAGCAACGTGTTGTAGTCATTTCAACTACCAAAGCCTGGTCCTTGAATTTTATAAAACACCGCGTGGCAAACAATAAGAGCTTGGCTCTAGGCAGGAAAACAGTGTAGAACAAACAAACAAACAAATAAATAAAAATAGATGTGCACAAATTTACTTAAGCACAGTTTCTGGGTATTACAACCTTAATGCTGGTTTCTGGTTTCCTACAGTGATCAAGGTTCCTATCAAGACTTATATTTTAGTTGTGATGAAACACTTTTGTGGTAAGGAAGTCCTTGTGTGCATTTGGGGTGGTGGTGGTAAGGTGTTGAATCTTCTGATACTCCTCTCTGGTTTAGTGGTCCCATAGGTGGACTGCTCTATATGGAGGACTGGAAAAATTGGAAAGAGGAGGGCATGGATGCACCTTCATGCGGTGAGGATGCAATGGACAGATTGCTCCCCCCCCACACCCCTCCCCACCCCGTGAAGGAACAGGTGGATCTGTGTGTTTTCAGGTAGAGGGGGCCCAGGTTCCCATCCTCCTCTGTGGGAGGGAGCCCTTTACTTTTGTGTTGCTCTGAGTGAGTGCTCTTAGTCAACAAGGCAGCCCAGAAACAAGAACTAGGTTTTAATTCATGAACTATTTTCCTTAAGTTCTGTCTAAAAGCAGGAGTCCAAACTAAGCTTAAAGATAAAACGGACGAGATCAGGTGCATTCAGGGTGGTATGGCCATCCCATGAAAGCCTTCACTTACCAGGAGATTAGGACAGATGTGAGGACATCACACTGGGATTCTTGGTAAGAGAAATATAGGAGATGGGGAAATAGAAGGATCCAGAGGATCTTAGAAACCTACAAGAAGAACATTGTATCGGGTGGATCAGGATCCAGGGGGCTCTGTTCAAACTAATGCACTAACCAAGGACAATACAAGTAGTAAACATCAAACCCCTACTCTGATCTAGCCAATGGACAGGACATTCTCCACAGTTATGTGGAGAGCAGGGACTGACTCTGACATGAACTCTGGTGCTCCATATTTGACTACCTCCCCTTGGTGGGGAGCCCTGGTGGCACTCAAAGAAAGAATAAGTAGGCTTCCAAGATGAGACTTGATAGCCTATGACCATATAGTAGGGGAGGAAGTCCCTTTAGTCATAGACCTAGGGGAAGGGAATAGTAGGAAAGTGGAAGGGAGGGAGGAATGGGAGGATACAAGTGATGGGATAACAGTTGAGTTGTAATCTGAATAAATTAATTAAATAAAAAAAATTTTAAAAGATAAAAAGGACAAGAACAAGAGGCTGAGAACAAAAGAAAAGACGGGGAAAGCGACACCACTTGGGGACCCCTGGTTTTTAAAGCCCTAGGAATTAAATTGCAGGATACCTTCCAGGGCCTACCTCTGGAACGGATTCAGGGCAGCTTTGAAGTGGTTTTATGGAAGGAGCCAGGTTGATGACACCTTTAGGCCAAAAGGTCTTTATAGTCTGCCGCCAGCAGGAGGGAGGTACTTCCTTATTCAAAGCTCAGCTAAGACTGCATGTTCTTTTTAAAGATTTATTTATTATACATGTACACCTGCTGGCCAGAAGAGGGCCTCAGATCTCATTATAGATGGTTGTGAGCCACCATGTGGTTGTTGGGAATTGAACTAAGGCCCTCTGGAGGAGCAGTCGGTGCTCTTAACCTCTGAGCCATCTCTCCAGCCCCAGGCATTGGATGTTTTTAAGACTTGGTCTCTCACTTTACCAGGACCATGTTGCTTTCAGCTAGCCTAGCTGGCCAGCAAACCCTTATGATCCTCCCATCTCCACTCTGGGGTTACAAGCGCATGCCACCAGGGCCAGCTACTGCATGGATAGCAGGGATTCAAACTTGGGTCCTCAAGCTGGCACCGGAAGTGCTGTTCACATCGAGCTCCTCCTTGTAGCTGGGAAGTCATCATCGTCATCGTGGTCATCTTCATGGTCACCATCCTCACTGTGCTCATCTTCCTTATCCTTTTTCTCTTGTGGCAAAGGGCATTGAGCTTAGAGCTTTGCACATGCTAGGCAAGGCAGAAATAGAGCTGTCACACAGCTGTTCTGTGCCCCGGGCCTCTGCCTCCCAAGTGCTGGGATTAGAGGTGTGTACTACCACGTCCAGCAATGTCTCTCCTTTTCAAAGGTGGTGTGTGTGTGTGTGTGTGTGTGTGTGTGTGTGTGTGTGTGTGTGTATGGTGTATGTTTTAAGAAAAAGAAAAAGCCTCATTTCTTTATTTTTTTACATTTTATTTTATTAATTTATTCTTATTACATCTCAATGGTTATCCCATCCCTTGTATCCTCCCATTCCTCCCTCCCTCCCATTTTCCCCTTACTCCCCTCCCCTATGACTGTGACTGAGGGGGACTTCCTCCCTCTGTATATACTCATAGGGTATCAAGTCTCTTCTTGGTAGCCTGCTATCCTTCCTCTGAGTGCCACCAGGTTTCCCCATCCAGGGGATGTGGTCAAATATGAAGCATTAGAGTACGTGTGAAAGTCATACCCCACTCTCCACTCAACTGTGGAGACTGTTCTGACCATTGGCTAGATCTGGGTAGGGGTTTGAAGTTTACGGCTTGTATTGTCCTTGGCTGGAGCCATAGTTTGAGTGGGACCCCTGGGCCCAAATCTGCCTATCATAATGTTCTTCTTGTAGGTTTCTAGGACCCTCTGGATCCTTCTACTTTGCTATTCTCCCATGTTTCTCTCATCTAGAGTCCCAATAGGATGTCCTCCCCTCTGTTCCACTTTCCTGGTAAGTGAAGATTTTCATGGGACATGCCCCTTGGGCTAGTATGCAGATATAAGTGAGTATATACCCTTTGACTCTTTCTGCTTCTGGGTTAACCCACTCATTATGATCATTTCTGGCTCAATCCATTTGTCTACAAATTTCGGGAATTCCTTGTTTTTAATAGCTGAGTAATATTCCATAGTGTAAATGTACCACATTTTCTTTATCCATTCTTTATCCAAACACTTAGGCTGTTTCCATGTTCTGGCTATTATGAATAAGGCTGCTATGAACATGGTTGAGCAAATTTTCTTGTTGTGTGCTGGAGCATCTTCTGGGTATATCCCAAGGAGTGGAATAGCTGGGTCTTGAGGAAACCCTATTCCCAGTTTTCTGAGATAGCACCAGATAGATTTCCAAAGTGGCTGTACTAGTTTGCATTCCCACCAGCAATGAAGGAGTGTTCCTCTCTCCCCACATCCTCGCCAGCATGTGGTGTAGCTTGAATTTCTTATCTTAGCCATTCTGATGGGTGTAAGATGGAATCTCAGAGTCGTTTTGATTTGCATTTCCCTGATGACTAAGGAGGTTGAGCATTTCTTTAAGTGTTTCTCAGCCATTTGATATTCCTCTGTTGAGAATTCTCTGTTTAGTTCCAAGCTCTGTTTCTCAATTGGGTTATTTGGTTTGGTGGTGTTTAATTTCTTGAGTTCTTTATATATTTTGGATATTAGACCTTTGTCAAATGTAGGGTTGGTGAAGATCTTTTCCCAGTCTGTAGGCTGTTGCTTTGTTCTCTTGACAGTGTCTCCTGCCTTACAGAAGCTTCTCAGCCTCATGAGGTCCCATTTATTAATTGTTGACACTAAGGCCTGGGCTGTTGGCGTTCTGTTCATGAAGTTGTCTCCTGTGCCAATGTGCTCCAGGCTCTTCCCCACTTTTTCTTCTGAACTTCATGTGTAAAAACAAAAAACCCAGAATAGCTAAAACAATCTTGTACAATAAAAGATCCTCCAGAGGTATCTCCATACCTGATCTCAAGCTGTACTATAAAGCAACAGTAATTAAAACAGCATGGTACTGGCACAGCAACAGGCTAGTTGATCAGTGGAATCAAATCGAAGACCCAGATATGAATCCACACACATATGGTCACTTGATTTTTGACAAAGAAGCCAAATCCATTCAATGGAAAAAGGATAGCATCTTCAACAAATGGTGCTGGTCTAACTGGAGGTCTATGTGTAAAAAAAAAAATGCAACTGGACCCATATTTGTCACCATGCACAAAACTCAAATCCAAGTGGATCAAAGACCTCAACATAAAACCAGAGCCTCATTCCTTTTTAAGCCACTCCAAATCACATACCGAATTCTCCTAGTTGCATAGAGGTTGGAGAACACATAGTCTGCAGCTGAGACTGCTTGCGGGACCTCGTCAGCTACAACAGATCAGTGTTTACACTGGCTCCATGCTTACTTCAGAGAAGCACATTTGGGATAGCTGAGTGCCACGTGTGGGGAAGGGTTGCTTAGTAAGTGCTAGGCACTTCTGAAAACACGGGTGCTCCCTATTACTCTATGTGACATTCTTTCTCAGTGTGCTTTCGGGAAACAGCCTGTGAGAAGATCCCAGAGTCTGCAGTCCCATACTCTAAGGTAGCTGAAGCACCTGCCTCAGGCATTGCTGACACCAACTGTAAGAGACAATTAAATAGAAGGCAGGGTGCCTTCTGTCCTCTTAGAGAAACCAACCTTCACACTCTTACACCTCTTCCCATCCCTATTTTTATTTTCAAACAGACTAAAGAACTCCTAAAGAAAAAAGACGAAGAAATAAAACAAACAGAGGATGAGAAAACCAAGCAGGCATACAAGAGCTGGAAAGAAGATTCTGAATGGCAGGCATCTCGTGAGTACCCAGGGGCCCCAGCAGCACCCTCTGGGCTCTCAACTGGACTTTCCACTTAAAAAAAAACAATCCATCCAGGAAGTGCGGAAAGTGAATCCTCGAGAAGCATCTTTCCATTGAGTTGTCACTCAAATGTTATCATTAAGTTATAATACTCAGAGGCTGAGTAGCAGAATGTGTTTCCATTCATCTTAGTGCCATTAAATCATAGTGTTTCTGTATGGTGGAATTGTACACAGTTATAAAAAATATCCTGTGAAAGAATGCTTAATGGCATTAAGATGTGTCTCTTTCTTGGAGAAGAAAAAAGTATAACTAGTATAAAAAATACCCCTATTTTACAATTATAAAGTATTAAGGAAGAGAGCAGGAGGGTTATTAACATGTGAATCTTGATTTTCTTCAAGAAGTTGGATTTAAAATTATTTATTTGAATTTTGCTTCCTGCTATTCTGTTTTGTTTCCCCCCAAAGTCCTCAATAGTGCATAAATTAAAAAAAAAAATTTAAACTGGCATCTCAGTTGTCCGTATGGGCTACGCTATGGAGTGCTTGCCTCAAACCTTTGTAATACAAAGCACACAGGGTTCCAAGGTGAAACATACTTGTGTCATTCACACGCATCTATCCTTTGACCCAGCACTGACCCTCTTTTGAGCTTGTACTGCCAGGACCAAACCAGACAGAACAGGACAGGCTGAGGAAGGGCAAACGGAGGCTTGAGAATGCATTAGAGTCTTCACCTGCCGCCAACAGAGAAGACTGCCTAATAGTCCATGAGACAGGTAGAGAGGCAGAACCCAAGGAGAAACAGTTCCGGGATGCAGAGAATCCTGAATTAGTCTGTAGTTCCCTTACAACAAATTCCAAAATCTCTTGTAAACCAAAACCACTTGTGGTGCTGGAGAGATGGCTCAGAGATTAAGAGCACTGGCTGCTTGCTCTTCCAGGGGTCCTGAGTTCAATTTCCAGCCACCACATGGTGGCTCACAACCATCAATAATGAGATCTGGTGCCCTCTTCTGGCATGCAGGTGTACATGCAAGCAGAACACTGTATACACAATAAATAAATACATCTTAACAAAACAAAACATTTGCAAGATCCAATCTGTGACTTTCCTGTGCTAAGCACTGGAACTCTGGTATGATAAAATATTTTCAAAGGCAACATGACAGGATTTAATCCACAATACCTGAATTATAAAAACTTAAACAAAAACCCACCATGAAAAGGGTTATTTCATCCCGCATGAATCTTTGACACTGCATGGCTAAAGCAAAACCCCATCTGTTTCAGAAAGAAATTAATGTTAAAAGGCACACTGGGAAGTGCTTGTCTGTGTACTCAGGTGTTCTGAAATTCTCTATATCATGTTTATGGATAAAATTCCTTTACTTTCTGTCTCTCTGGCCAATTCACATTCAACTCAGCATATGGGGGCTATGGATACAGTGAGCCTCACTGTTATTTTTCTAGCTCACCTGCTACTGAGAAGTCCTTCCTGCCTTCCCGGTCTTTGCCTAGTGACTTGGGATGCACCGCATCCTGGCCTTGACTGTATCAGCGCCCTGGATACTGGCCTCTGGTGATCTGTTAGGCCTCACAGCTTAGTTTTGCTAAGTGCAGTAACTTAATCTTGGTATAAATTTTCCATTTCCCCTTCCCTCCCTCTCCTTTGTCTTTCTGTCTTTCTTTCCTCTTCTCACAAAGCCCTAGATCCTAAAGGCAGATAGGAATTCTGCAGGGAGCACAGGAGAGGCATTAAAATGTGATAGGAGGTGCTGGAAATGACTGCTCATCTGAGCACAAGACCAGCTCTGTCAGGAGCCTTCCCACTGTGCAGAGCGGAGTCTCCTGTGCCTGTACGCTCTGACCCTGACCTTTACAAGCTCGATGGACTAACTTAGGTGCTTTTGTCTTTCTAGTGCGAAAGTCCAAGGCGGCTGATGAGAAGAGGCGCTCCTTAGCTAAGCAAGCTCGGGAGGACTACAAGAGGCTATCCCAAAGGGGAAGGAGCGGCGACGGGCTGCCGAGCCCTCTGACCGGTTCCCAGAAGCCCAGAAGGCCTCCTCTTCCCCCGAAGCCCCAGTTCCTACACCCACCGGGAAACCTTCCGAAGTCTTTAGGGTAAGAAGCCACACCACACGTGTGGCTTTTGTCATAAGCACTGCGAGGGACTGATTAGAGCTGTGTCTTTGGACATGAGGGGCTGGCTCTCTGCTTAGGTCAATACAGGCTTGCCGCTAACCTGCTTCCTCGGTTCCTTTTCTTTCCGACATTGTATCCACAGGAGCTATAGTTAGAACCTAACCACAGGGTGAAGACATCTAGTTAGATGATTTCCTGTTCCCCACCTCCACCGAGGGGCAGCAAGCTGACAGAAAAGAGAAACTGGAGCACGGAAGGTGGGATTGGTGTTTGATGCTCAGCATTCGCCCGTAGTGGTCAAAAATAACAAAGCAGGATCCTGTGGGCCCGTGACTCTCTCTCCACATCCCCTAGGATTGTTTTTTTATCGCTAGAGTCAGGGTTTGATGGTAGTTCTCTTTTTAAGGTACAGAGCCGCGGTCATATTTTCAGAATTTTGAAGTGCTACACCTTGGAACCAAGGCTCCATTCGGCAATAAAGTTACCTTTACCTTCTAGGCACAACACGTGCTGAAAGTGAAAAAAGAAAAATATAGTGAGATCCAGAAGAAAAACGCATCCCTCTGGTTTATTGACTACTGAATTCTTCTTTATAACTACTGACTTATAGAAGTATTCTAGAAATTATAGAAATATTCTATTTTTTGTTTTTTGTTTGTTTTTGTGTGTGTGGGTTTTTTTTTTCCTTGTAGGGTCTTTCATATGTTAGGCAAGCAATCTACCACTGAGCTATATCTTCAGCACTGATATTCCAATATTTAGTAAGAACTGTTTAAGATCAATTATTGATCATATGATTCAGTTTGTGTCCAGCATTGCCTTCTGTAATAATAACTAAAGATACTTCTCTGTTAAGAATTTGGCAAAACAACAACAAAGATCTCTGATTTTAATTTTTTTAATCTTTTTTTTTTTTCTACATGGGGCTTGTAACCTCAGAGGAAACACCAGGGTGAATCATTTCTCCTATAATTATTTCTACCTACTCTACTGAAGGTTCCGTATTGAGATGTGGCGACCAACACTAAATGACCCTGCACACAGTTTGGGAAATGGAGGTTTTCCCCCATTACAGTTAAAAATAAAAAGTCAGGAAACCCATATCTCCTTAGGTGTGTGACAGGTCACAAATGGACTCCTGCTCCTGGCTCTGCCTTGGGTAACTCTGGCTACAAAGCTTCACGAACAACCTTTTCTTGTCTCCTACCTTCATGGGGTAGCCTGGGACATGGCTCGTGCGGTGTCTCTTTCCTATACTGTTTCTAGGACACATTATTTTTGATGGATGACAATGAAAGTAGCCTTGTACACGGTAGGGGACACTTCTTGACAGTTGTGCTCAGCTCACTTTTTCCCTACTTAAGGCAACGTGGAAGAGCTCTCTGTGTGTCAGCGTGGACAGGGCTAGGCCTGGGACTCTGGCCAGCTACAACAGAGGTCAGCCAGGAGCCAGCTCAGAGAAAAACAGACACTAACCTGTCTCGTGTCTCTAGAGGTTTGCGCCATCTCTGAGGGTTATGTGGAGGAAAGGAAGCTAATGTGGAAACCAGTAATATAATTTGTCATATAATCTCATGTGTCTGCCAAGGTCTGTTTCTGGGGCAAGTCAAATATTATAGGATATTTTCTCTCAAATCCTCTGAATGTCATAAATGATAATACATATCCACATTTGCATATGTATATATGCAAATACACACATAATGCATGTTTGCAAAGCTGATATGTCACATCGAACTCACAGCATGATATGTTGCCAGCAGAAACACAAAGGACCATATTAATCTGTACCACAGAAAATTCCAGTAGTTAATGCAATCTCTTTGTTTTAGACTTAGATTCTGCTCATTGAGCGGCCTGTTAAAATGAGACTTGGGAATATGTTAATTATGTCACCTTTTGCAGTGGAACCCACCCTCCCCAGAACTCCCTCTCCAGGCTGAGTTTATTTCAGGATGGTGCAGTTGCTAATTCTACCCCCCTCCTCCCCCCACCTCAGGTCTGCAGACTTATTCCCTTTTCCTTCTTGCTCCAAGAGCATCTTTTGGTAGAAATGAGCCTCTTCAGAGCGTGAGAGAAAAAGCAAGTGAGGGAAGTGAGCAGAAACCAAAAAATAAGAGGGTGAACAAGTAACGAACAAGTTAGGGAGGCAGCACCCTTGTTACATGCGCTTGCCTTTCTGTACACAGCCACGCTCTCCAGGAAAATGGCTCAGGCTTCCAAATGCTTCTTTTCTCAAATGGTAGCTGGAAGTTAGTGTGCCTTCTAACCCATGAATTTGAGTCTAACACAGCCATGGTTTTAGCTATGATGGGTCCTTGAGGGCCAGGCCGGTGAATGTGTTTTCCTCTCTCTGGTCTTGAGGAGCCACACAATGGTGCCACATAAGGGACCCAACCTACCATTAACTCTACCGTGTGATTAGATGATGGAAATGGAAATGCATATAATTTTCCTCCCCCACCTCCTCGTCCTTTTTCTTCTCTCTCTCTCCCTTCCATCTGCACCCTGTCTTCCTTCTTCCCGCTGCCTTTGCCCTCTCTGTATAAAGTTGTCCCTCAGTATCTATGGGGACAATTCCCAAGACCCTTAGAAGACATAAAATGTGAAGGATGGTGTAGTTATCTATTTCCTATGTAGTTTTGGTTAGGTGGGAGAATGGGGAAATGGAAGGATCCACAGGGTCCTAGAAACCTCCAAGAAGAACATTATGAAGGGCGGATCGGGGTCCAGGGGTCCTGCTCAAACTATGGCACCAGCCAAGGACAATATGTGCAGTAAACTTCGAACCCCTACTCAGATCTAGCTAATGGACAGGACATTCTCCACTGTTGAGTGGAGAGTGGGGACTGACTTTCACATGAACTCTGGTGCTCCATATTTAACCATGTCCCCTGGAGGGGGAGGCCTGGTTGCACTCTGAGGAAGGATAGCAGGCTACCAAGAAGAGACTTGATACCCTATGAGCATATACAGGGGGAGGAGGTTCCCCTCAGTCACAGTCATAGGGGAGGGGAGTAAGGGGAAAAATGGGAGGGAGGGAGGAATGGGAGGATACAAGGAATGGGCTAACAATTGAGATGTAATATGAATAAATTAATAAAATATTTTTTAAATGTGAAGGATGCTCAAGCCCCTTATAGAAAATGGCACAGCGTTTGCCTGTAATGTATGCACAGTCACCCAGTACTTTAATCTCCAAATTACTTCTAATGGCTAATACTATGTAAGTGCTATGTAAATAAGCAAATAAGTAAAGACTTATACAATACTGGTTGAGGAAAAATGACAAGCAGAAATGTCTGTATATGTCTAGTATAGTTGCAATTTTTCTTTGAATATTTATAGTCCTCCATTGATAGAATTGATGCAGACCAGTTTGTGTGTATGCATATGTATACACACACACACACACACACATATATATATACATACATATGCTTATATATGTATTTGTGAGGCTATATACACATGCATATAATGGATCATTATTTTTTCCCTTAAATTATAGTTAAAATTTTAATATCCTTTAGCACTGATAAAAATATCACATTTACAATCAGATTATCATAAATTACCATAAGCTTATTTTTATTGAATATCATAAATATATTCTGGTCACAGATTCCCCTCCTTCGTTTCCTCCCAGGTCCTCCCCACATTCCCACCCATCTGAGTCTATATCTTCTCTCTCTCTCCCTCTCCCCCCCCCTCTGGAAAACAAGCAGGCAAATAAACCACAGTAAAAAATTAACTTAAAAAGGTAAGAGAAATATAGGAGAATGGGGAAATAGAAGGATCCAGAGGGTCCTAGAAACCTACAAGAAGAACATCGTGATGGGTGGATCAGGGGTCTGCTCAAACTACTGCACTAACCAAGGACAATACATGTAGTAAACATTGAACCCCTACTCAGATCTAGCCAGTGGGCAGGGCATCTTCCACAGTTATGTGCAGAGCAGGGACTGACTCTGACATGAACTCTGGTGCCCCATACCTGACCACCTCCTCTTGGTGAGGAGGCCTGGTGGCACTCAAAGAAAGAATAAGCAGGCTACCAAGATGAGACTTGATAGCCTATGACCATATAGTGGGGGAGGAGATCCCCTTCGGTCATAGACCTAGGGGAGGGGAATAGGGTGAAAGCGGGAGGGAGGGAGGAACGGGAGGATACAAGTGATGGGGTAACAATTAAGATGTAATCTGAATAAATTAATAATTAAAAAAATGGAAAAACCGCAGTGAAAAAGTATAAGGCATACACAAAAAATTAAAACCCTTAAAAATACAAAATTGGAAATCATAATATACAATCAAAAGACCAGTGAGATTAAAACAAAACAAAAACAAAACCAACAACCAAACAAACAAACAAACAAAAAACAATGAAAACACCATTGCGTTCATTTTGTGTAGGACATGCGGCTTCCTTTAAGTGTGGTTTGTACATCCAGTGAGAAAGCTGATTTTTTTTTTCCTTTGCCAGTTTCTGGGTTAGGGGTGGGAGGCCTTGTGCATTTGCCTCTCTCAGCACCGGCTCCCATCTCACTCAGACCTATGCAGGCCCTGTGCATGCTGTCATAGTTTCTGTGAGATCCTGTGTGTGCCAGTCCTGTTGTATCTGGAAGACCCTGTTCCGTTGGTGTCCTCCATCCCTCTCTGGCTCTTACACTCTTTCTGCCTCCTTTCCACACAGCTCCCTGAGCCCTGGGTAGGGGGGTGGTTTGATGAAGACATCCATTTTAGGCCCGAGTGTTCCAAGGTCTCTCTCTCTCTCTGCAGAATGTCGGGCTGTGGTCTCTGAATTAGTTCCCGTCTGCTGCAGGAGGGATGATTCTCTGACTGTGGCTGATCTATGAGTCTAGCAGAATGGAGAACACTATTTCACATTAGTTAGCACTAACTTGAGAATCATCTTACCCGTGACAGGAACCAGGGAACGATAAGGACAGAGCCTAGTTCTGCCCAGAAGGACATCATCCGATGGTTCAAAGAAGAGCAGCTGCCGTTCCGTGCAGGTTACCAGAAACACGCAGACATCATTGCTCCCTGGTTCCATGGTGAGTACCAAGTAGATCTCTGATGGCAGATCAAACAGTGCTTGCTCCAAGAAAGACAAAAAAATACTGGTTGTTTATTTATTTATTTTTATTTGTGCTATGCTAACAGAGGATTTCACATTATTTCCATGAAAAGTTTTCTTAAAAGCTTTTCAGAGAGCTGCTGTCTTGTGCCTACTTAGAAAGCGGTCAGCATTCACGGCCACTGCTCAAGATGTGCAGATACAGTACTCCAGGCTGGGTGGGGGAAAGCAGGGCTTCCTAGGGACTCAGCTGGAAGAGTGTGACATCATGTCAGCACGTGCTACTGCCTCCCTGCGCTAGGAAGTCAGTGGGGGCTGTTTGATGTACGGGATCAGGGCTGGAAGACACAAGACCAGCTATGAGGCAGCTCTTTCTAAGCCAGCTGAGTGAGCTTGAAAAAAAAAAGTGGTCTCTTTCTATAGCTGCTCAACGTCCTTGAGCCCCAGTTTCCTCATCTCTCAAACGAGAACCTGGAGCTTTTCGATCCAGAAGAACCTTTGACTTTGATCCTTTCTTTCTGATGCTTTAGTAAGTTTGCAGTTTTGGGTCCTTGGTCAGTATTAGGTGATCGGTTCAGCATTTGGCTTAAGAGATACAGTTACGTGAAGCTCCTCAGTTGACCTAGGTAATAACTCATTTCAAGAAAAGTGAGGTTTATTTTTTTTTAAAGACCTGTGGTTAGGCGACTGGGGTATAGCTCTGACAGAGTTATTTGCCCTCAATGTACAAAGTGATCGGTTCTAACCCCAACACAGAAAAGAGGAGCAGAGAGGAAGGAAGAAGTTGCCTGCGGCTGAATGGGACTTGGCACAATCTTATTTCAGACCGTCTTGGTTTGAGCTATGTTTAAGGCAGTCCACTTCTCAGTGGTGTCATTGTACACAAAAATAGACCACAGAAAATAAATTTCCAAACACACAGCATGAGCAACCACTTCTAAAGCCCCCAGTTAGCCGTGAGAGCTTTTTTTTTCCTGACAGCCGCTTTTGTAGCCTGCGTCTCGGCAGAACTGCCAGGTGTCCTTGAACCTGTGCTTTTGAGGGTCAGGCTTTGGTTTTGACTGTTCCAGGAGGAGTCGCAAACGCCCCACCTCTCTGTGGTGTTGCGATGCTCTCGGAGTAGGATAGAGAGAGCGCTGCTGATTCTTCATGCTTTCAGCATGGCCACCTCCACTGTCTGCTACCCTCTGCTCCCTTTTAAGATAAGCACAGGAAATCAGCCTCTGTAGCGTCTGTGTCCTTGGACGGTTACTGTATGCTGCAATCCCTGATAATGAGAGCAGTCATATTTTTGTTTCTTTCTTTTCTTTATTTTTTATTTTTTTTATTTTTAACTGCAGGGCTTGAAAACTGTAAGCCATAGCTGATGTCATTATGAATTCTTAATATGCGACCTGGCAGTTATGTCTGAAAGAGTTGTGGACAGCTAGAGGACACGGCAGGACTAAAACTCCAGTGGGAGCTTTGCTTAGAAAATACAAATCTGGAGTATTACATATAATACTTTATAAATATGGCATTGCTGTGGGTTTGTTCTTACACAACTATTTATCATGGCTATAAGCAAAATAAATAATGTGATAAATAAATAATGTGATAATAAATACACAGTCAGGTGGCCAATTCAAATGCTTAGCTGCCATTTTAGAAGACACAGTTTTCACATTTCCGTGATGGGGACAGGTGGATCATGCACTGTCTCCCTGAAGTACAACTGCTTGTGTGTTTACTAGCTAGAATTACAGAAAATGGCCTCCCAGCACTCCGGAGCACATCTCATTACATCCACATGTCATAAATTCTTCACAGACTATATCCAGATACAGCGTTTCTGGAGAGGAGAGGCACATGTATGTTTAAGTGTGCATGTTGAACATTCCTGACCCAAACCGCCCACATCAGAAAGACTCCAGATCTTGAGCTAACACATTGTTCAAATAGTTCAGGTTTTAGAGCATTTGATTTCCTGTATTTCTTGCTTCTAAACGCTCAACTTGCAGGTCTACTGAAACATGCTGTCGTTTGAAAAATCTCCAAAATCTGAAACTCTTGTGGACAAGCATTTTGCACGAGGTACACCCAATCTGTACTGAGTATCGCTGAATGTGCCCAAAGCAATTACCCCGGCGTGTGCACCTACCTCTGTCCCCGCGTTTCCGATTTGCTCTGTACTTCCCAGTGTTCGGCGTTGCCTCATCTCATTTCCTTCTATCTATGGGCTCACAGTGCATTTGTGATGATCAAGTCTGCACTGATGTGCAGTGAGCCTGAGCCCCTCATATATTTGTTGGGTGGGTGTTTGCTGTAAACAATTTTTTCAGATGTTCTGCTCATTTTTCCAGGATATTTATTGAATTTTTGTTTTGACTTGTAGAATTTTGTACATTTTAAATAGTAATCATTTACCAATTATATGGACTATGATTTATCTTTTAACACGCTGGAACATTCTGTGGCACAATATTTTGTCTGTGCTGCTTACTTTTCTTCTTTTATGATATTTTTGGCTTATATTATGTAAAACCAACCTGCAATTCATTTTTTCCCTAGATATAAGCTATACAGACACCTTTCTGCTTATTATTGCATAAAATTTTACTTTACATAAAATTCACCATCTTAATCATTTTTGTTGTTTTTTAAAAACCATTTTTAGTAAGCATAGGAAATAATGCCTTTCCTTATGTCGTTTCATACATTTGTGTATTTGGTTTTACTGATACTCATCCCCTTGTCAGCTTCCTTTTCTCCTAATTTCTTCCTTCCTGTCCAACTTAACTGTGTTATCTACTTGTATGTGCATGCCTGGGCTTGTGTGTGCTGGCCTGCATGCCTGTGCATGCGTGGGAAAAGGATAGGCGTCTCCCTTTCTCACTTTCCACTCTAGTTTCTGAATCAGGATTCTCCCTGCCCCTGGAGCAAGCTTTGATGGCTTGCTGGCTGGCAGACATCTGCCTGTCTCCACTTCTCCAGCACTGAGCCTACAGCACGTTTACACCCAGCTTTGAGTTGGGTGCTAAGAATCTGAACTCAGGTCTTTTGGTTTAGCTGCTGAGCCACTTTCTCAGCCCTTTCTTTTCCTTTTCAAAAAATTTATTTATAGAGTATCCTGCCTGCATGTGTGCCTGCATGCCAGAAGAGGGCATCAGATCTCATTATAGATGGTTGTGAACCACCATGTGGTTGCTGGGAATTGAACTCAGAACCTTTGGAAGAACAGACAGTGTTCTTCCCCTCTGAGCCATCTCTCCAGTCCCTCAGCCATTTTACTACAGTTACATGTGCTGGCGTTTGTTTTCTACAGTCATAGACGGCCTGTGTGCCAAGGATCAGTGTGAGGTATAAATGTGTGAGGTCTTTTCATGTCTGTCCTGGCCCTGTCCTATGTCTGGGCACATGTGGCAACTTTCTAATCTTATACCATACACACAGTTGTTTTTGAATGTCATAACCTTTAGTTTCTACCTCACAAGGGTGGAAATGAAGAGATACAAGAGGGAAGGAATTTTTGAAACTTAATCTCCAAAACACCAAGATGTGAGTTATACATTCTCGCCTGTGAGTGGGGAGGTGGTGCAGATGTGCAGGGGGCTCTGTGCACAGCAAGTGAGCTCACGTGTGAAGAGTTCAGAACACGTCCCCCCGCTCCCTGGGGAGAACAGGGCTTCTCAGAAGGAGAACCAGGGGGCCTTTGCTCAGGCTGTGCTTCCTGCCTTCCCAGCACCACAGGCTCACTGTTCTGAGAAGCAGTTACATAAGGAATGCGTGGTTCTGCGGCAGAATAGATCTTAAATGTTGCAAAAAGCTGCCTTGTTTGGAAGTGCTTGTTTAGGGCCTCTCCTTAAAAAGTCAGGTCACCTCAGAAGGCAATCGTGACATCGAAGGTCTGTCGGTCGTGGCATAGAAGCCACTGCGAAGGATCAGAGGATTTGGCTGTTTGGGAAGTTGGCAGGTCAAGGCTGAGCTTGTGGGATCAGGGAAGGGGATGGGGGTCTTAGGGGTGGTGACGGGGTGGGGGTGTGGTGGTGGAGTGGGGGGCGGGTGGAGGGGGTAAACAGTCACCAGGTGGGCTGGTCCTGCAGCTAAGAGGCTTCTGTCTCCTAGACGCAGGAGCTTCTGTATACTGCCATTAAGTCTATTTTGTTGGTTTCCTTAACAAAAGGGATTATTTCATCTTGTCTGTGTCATCTTTATCCTCTTACATCCTGTTGTCCTGCACTGTAATTCTCAGCTCAGGTACGTCTTGTCCCTTGAATTCAATCTCTGTTTTTAATCCATTTTACTAGCTTGCAGCTAGTACCACATTCCCACAATCTTTCGGCCATACTGTTTAGTCTCTGGTGTTTAGGAAGTATATGATAAGCTCCAAAGAGTCCTGACTAGCATATCTGACTAGTAAATTCACCCAGCACAATCTAACTCCTGAGTCTCCGGGGTGCACGAATACATAATCTGTTATAGCTGCTCACAGGCTCTGAGGCCCTCATGGAAGAGGGTCAAAGAATAAACACAACTCAAGCTTGAAATTCTACCCACAAGTTCATTTCTTCATCCTACCAACATTTCTTCACCCTTCCTAAATAGACAAAATGGTGGCAGTGTGGGGTTCATAGAAACTGCCCGAGACTGTGTGAGCAGAAAGACAGAAATGAAGGCAGGAACAGGTTTCTACTTTAGGGTTCCCTAGCAGTCTTTGTTGCTAGATCATTTCACTCACACTCCTGCTTTGTATATCTGGTTCATCATCAGTTTTTGGAATGTCATTAACAGTTGCCAAATAGGATAGGACTGGATTCAATGATGCAGCTCCAACCTTATTTATTCTTTGTTGATGTCTTTTGCTGACTTGGCACAAGACCAAAATGAAACAAAACAAAACAAAACAAAAGAAAATGGAACAAAACAAAAAACTCCATGCCTTCCAGAGTTCCAGATGCTATGGTGCCTATAGTTTAAGTTTGTTATTTTGTCTTTTTTTTTTTTCCTTCAACCACTGAGCTACATCCCCAACCCTGCCTATAGTTTAAATTTGAAACCACTCCAAAATCAAATCCCTATACTTTCAGTGGGATATGACATGATTAGAACATGCTACAGACATCTACATTGCTTCTATTGCTCTCTGCCTCGTTCTCATTGGTAGGTAAATTTTTCCCATTTTTTTTCTGTGGGAGTAGTTATGCCTGGAAGTCAAGTTGCCTATCAATAGCCATCAAGGTGATGTCCTGTGGTTTTCTCCATCTCTCCAGCTTTTGCCTTACTCCCAGCTTCTTCTGCAAGGGGACAAGACACTACTGCAGCTGGGTGTAGGCAACTGATCTCACTGAGAAAGGCTCACAGAGACCCACAGCAGAGCTGCCAATCACTGCCCATCAGTGATCCGTCCTTTGAGCACCTTGCTTCAGAAGAGAGAGTTCTTAATTGCAGGACACCCAAATTTGCTCACCTTTCACAAGGGGCTTTTCATGTGGCGGTCTTCTGAGCACAAATTACTGGTGTATGCGACATTTCGACATTGGTAGCTAACCCTCAGGCGATGGTTTGCATCACACGTCATTACATCTAGGACACACACATTTAATGAAGCAACTAAATTAGGACCAGAAGCAAGAATATGTCACCACTGTGTGTGGCAGCGAGGGCAACTGGAAGCCTGTTAGTGAACAGGTAGTCACTGTGTGCCCTTGAAGGAACCAGTAGGGCTCTGTTTAGCATGCAAACTTCACTCACATTAATGGCATCAAGGCACTTTACATAATTATTATCTATTTCTCCATTAGTTATATACCTGAAGTTTGCTCAGACTTCTGAACCGGAGAAGATGAAACATAAAGGTGCTAAAGCTACACAGGTGTATTCTGGGATGTTCTCGTTCTTCTGCATAGAGTGCTATGCACTGCTGTTCTTCTCTGGAAGACTTTGCTCTTTCTCATCAATGATGCAGCGCCATGTACTTTCTGCACAGATGTTACTGTGCTTTCTATTAATGTTGAGAACAGAGCAGGCCTTGGACTTTAAATTCGCCATTACTCTTGTGTTGTAAACGATGTACTTGATTTACAAATGTCTAAGGTGCCAGTGTGTGTGTGTGTGTGTGTGTGTGTGTGTGTGTGTGTGTGTGTGTTGGGATGGAACCCAGCATGTTAGGCAAGCATGGTACTTATGATTAAGGATGTAGTTTCCCATCATACTCTGGAAGCTGGGAGGTTATCTAGAAGCCAGTGGCCAGTGAGGTGGTTCTGGTAGAAGCAAGAGTGAGAACCTCTGCTTTGAAGGAGTGTAGGAGGGGGCTTCTAAAACTTTGAAGAAATCATGATCTTTGTTCTTAGACTTCTCTTGGTCACCACATGCTTTCTTACACTATCTCCTGCCACAACCATATGATGTTGGACATCACTTCTTTATATCGGGAGTATAAAAAAAACCCCAAACAAACAAAAAACAAAAACAAGGACAAAGTGGTGGTTAAGAGTGCACATATGGAGATGGCTGCACGACCTCACATCTAAGACTCCATCAGTGAGCCATGTGGCATTGGTCCAGTGACCTAACTTCTTTGCTTCTGTTACTTTTCGGTATGGTGCAGGTAATGACTAAGCATCAAATCTGTTAACAGACATAGAGTGCTCAAAGCTGTGTGAGGCACACAGTAAGCACCAGGTAATACACATAAGCATCAAGAAAGCAAATGAGAATGGATAATGCTAATAAGTCTAGCCCTTTAACTATGAGAGAATCACTGGGATAATATTTTAAGAGCCATGGGGATAGTAATACTTTGAAGGTTAAATAACAGGTGAAATGTAAACAGAAGCACATTGTACCATCTCAGGAGGATGAGCAGGTATCCTGGTTGAGTGGGTAGATGTCTGGCTCTGGGCCCAATGCCTAGAGCCAGTACCACACTTACCCTGACCTACCTAGGGACTCTAATGGCTATGTGGTTCTCGGTGAACACACTTTGAAGCCTATGCATATGAAATCAATATGAGTGTTTGCCTGCATGGATGCATTTGTACCACACACATACCTGGTGCTCTCACCTGGGAAAAGAGTTACAGGGAACTGTGTGCTGCCATATGGGTGCTTGGAGTTACAGGTGGCTATCACCATGTGCGCACTGGGAATGCAACTCTGGGTCCTTTGCAAGTGCCCTCAACCACTGAGCTACCTCTCCATCCTGCTAAGGCTTCTTTCAGATTAATAATATTTCCCCTTTGTAGGGCTGCTTTAAGAGCTCAGCGAAGGAAATTGTGTTATTATTTGGTAATATTTCATTTTTTCCAAACTTACATTTTCTAGGTACAGGAAGTAAGCTGCACAGCTGCACAGCTGTTGGCACATCGTCTAGAAGGGCACACATCCCTTGACTCTATCTAACAATTCTTGTTTGTTTGTTTGTTTTATTTTTCGAGACAAGGTTTCTCTGTGTAGCTCTGGCTGTCCTAGACTCACTTTGAAAGACCAGGCTGGCCTTGAACTCACAGAGATCTGCCTGCCTCTGCTTAAGTGCTGGGATTACAGGTGTGCGCCACCGCATCTGGCTTGTCTAACAGTTCTTAAACCAGAGGCAGTAGCTACATAGAGGTGTGGATTGTGAGATGAAATCAGTCAGCTAGGTCTTTTCCGGGGGTGGGTGCTGAAGATATAAAGCCTGTCAGTGTGGGAGCTGCCTGATTGGTGGGAGGTCAAAACGAAGTGGGGAGGGGCAAGATGGGCCGTATGGAATGTGCTGTACGTGAGCCCACACAGCTGAGACCAGGTGAGCACTCAGAGGTGGTGGGCCAGCTGCAAGCTCTGAGTAAATAGCTCAGGAGGCATCCAAACGCCTCATGCTCTCTGGTTGCAGATGGTGTGGGAAAAATCATCCCCACAACTTCGTCCCATGGAGGACTGTCTGGCCATTTGGAATTTTTTCCTAACTGTATCCAACTTTATTAAAGATACTTTTCATAAACAATCATGGTATTTCAGGCAGGACGTGGGCAGACAATCGTTAACAGAATACAAGAACTTCCAAACTCGCTTCTTAGATAGACTGCCAACATCAGAAAGCCACCCTGAAACCCAGTGAAACCTCCATTCAATGCTTTAAGGAAGTGGCTTAGAGTGAGGGTTGACATTTCACATTAAGGATGTTGCTTAACAACTTTTCACAAGCCCACCCTGACTTTCAGGAAATGAAATGAAAATGGCAGAATTATCAATCTGAAGATCCACAGTTTTTTTTTTTTTTTTAATAAAAGCAACCACCGCTCTTCTGAGGACACCCAATGATGGCACTGCAAAGTCCAGATTGCCCAATAGACTGGAAAAACAATTTTGGGGGGTCAGGTTCCAACAGGTCTCTGGTTTTAAGGGAGTTAAATCAATGTTGATGGTATGGGGGAAGAAAACACAAAAATGAATTTAGTTTTCCCACATCACAAGGCATTTTGTGCCATGGTGGCCACATATGTGAACATCAGGATGTCTCTTGGGAGCCAACAGGAGTCTTTCAAAATTACCAGGGAAAGATCTTTTCCATCATCAATCCAGCTTGGGAGACATTTTGTTAATGACACACGTTCCTTCCCCCAAAACAATGAAGCGTTCTGTATGCTAACATCGTAGCTTAAAAAAAAAAAAAGTAAAACAAAATTCTGCTTTTATAAAACTTAATAAAAAATAGTACTTCAAACTGTACAGTCACAAGAAGTACACAGTTATCAAAATGCACACATGTCGCTTGGCATCTCCAGCACCTCCGGCTTTCTGTGCCTGGTCTGTCTTGGCGTCTCCATGTTCCGCGGGATTATTCGAATCCTTACCGGCATCAGCTTTCCCCTTCTTCCCCTTGGGTACCTTCTCTCCCTTCTTAGGCTTGGGCTCTGGCCCTGGAGGAGCAGGATTAGCAGACAGCCTTGCAGATCTTCTCTGTGGCTCATCCTTCACCATAGCTTCATCTCCTTTAGCATCCTGAAGTTTGTAGGAACATTGCTCACACCACACTAACTTTGGAGCTTGGCTTTGTTCTGCAGAACTCCCGTCTTCCACAGCCATGGCTTTCATGAGCCTTGCAGTAGCCATGGCTCCTCAAAGGTATCCACTGTCCTTGAGCCCTGAGGGCTTCGGTGAATGGCTGTCTACATTAACCTATGTTTTCAGATGTAAGAGTTGTGCAAACAGAAGTGAATTACCTGGCTGTGAAAATAGAAAGAAACCACGCTCTTGCACATCCCAGGGTCTGCTCTGCATGGCCCTCACCTTTGAGCCCGCCCTCACTCTTGTGATGGGGGAGGAGATTGCGTTATGACCTGGGATTTACTGCAAAATCATTTTATTGTGTTCAGGTGTTATAAAAACCAAGGCTTTATGTCCACAGGGTCCGGGGGTGGCTGAGGTAGGACAGCAAAATTGGAAAGAAAGAGGGTCCAAAGGCTTTCACTCCAGGCCTAGGAGGGCTAGCAACTCATTAAGTTCAAGGCAGAAGTTTTATCTTTTTCTTATTTCAATTGTATGTTATGTGTTCAAAGCAAGAGTTTTTTATGTCAAAGTTTTTCAAAAACAACAACAACAAAAACAGGTGTATCTCTTGTCTTTTAAAAATAATCATTTGTTCTTTGTTTCTATATTCATATAGCCTTTCTTATTATTGTGTACGACTGGGCTTTATCTTGGATTAAAGCTGGATTGAACGTATTTCCTTGATTATTAGTTTGTTTCAATCTTGTGTTCTTTCTTGGTGTAATTCACAAGGAGGCTCACTGAACTCCTAACAGTTTTTGCTATATTCTGGGAGGGTTTAAAGTTATTTGAATTGATTTAAAAATCATTATCAGAAATTATAAAAATCATCCGTAGGAAATCTGTCCAACAGAGAAAGTAGCCCCTCAGGAGGAGCAATATTACGCCATAGGCAGTGAGGGTCCATTTGTGCTCAACTGCATTACACCAGGCTTATGGGACAAGCATAGGAAGGCAGCAGAGCAAAAGTAAACAGTCTTGAGGCAAGAGCGCCAGCCATGCCAAAGGAGCAGGCTGCCCCCAGGGAGCTCACTTGCTTGCTTTTGCCAATCCAACATGTGATGGCTCCCAGCAAGGTGTCTTAGGAGATTAGATAGTGCTAAGTCCGTGTGTAATATGTGATGGTTGTGTCAGTGCACTGATTTATGCTTACTGTATCACCTGACTTTAGAAAGGAAAAAAAAAAAAAAAAAGATCTTAGCCCAGGATTTGTTGTAATTTCCCAGAAGAACTTTCTTTTTAAGGAAGCCATATATATCTGGATACCACTCGGAGGGCATCAGCTATACACTTCTGCCAATTCTGTTGAAGGAACCTAGAACTAAAGACTTCGTCCATCAATAAGTTTGAGTGTAATAAGAAATTGTTTTCCATAATGCTGCTTTTCCTCCAGACATGGGGAGTCCTTGGTTCTGACAGGGAGATGTGCAGTGGCCTGCTTTCTTAGGCATGCCAATATGGTGCCTTCAAACTCTTGCCATGGGTAGTCCTGGCAGAGATTGCTTGTTTGTGGCCTTTGTACAACCTATGGCTACCTTCTAGACAATTTATCTATGGAACTGGAGATGTGTAAAAAGGCAAGAGACAGCGAAAGTAATCTGCCTGTGTCCGCCGGGCCATTATTTGAGCCTTTGACACAGAGGATGCAGCTGCTGAACTGGGAAGCTCACCGGTAGGCACGGGACTGCTGTTGAGAGTATGTCGCCAGAAAAAGTACAGAGAGATGACCGACAGGTTGAATGTCCATTCTCTCTGTTGCTGTGACCAAAAACACTTGAAGGAGGCAATATTTGTTCATCATCCTAGAGGGTTCAGGTCCCTCGATGTTTGGCCCTGTGTACATAGACAGAATGCGGGGCATGTGGCAGAAGACATAATCTCATGGTAGACAGGAAAGAGAGGAAGAGAATAAACAGATGAGCCAGTGCGAGATATAGCTCCTCAGAATATCCAGTTACTTCTCCCAGCTAGGTCCTGCCTCCCAACGGCTTTACAGTCTCCAAAAGTAGCACAGGCACCCAGGAAATAAGCTTTCAAGACAACGAGTGTGTGTGTGTGTGTGTGTGTGTGTGTGTGTGTGTGTGTGTGTGTTTATTTCATAATTGAAACCATGGTGAATACATGGTAGACATGAATTGACAACCTTGCTGGGAGGACCAGGAATAGAGCTGGGGCCTCCGGGAGAGTAGCCCTCGGTTTCTCTCCTTGTGAACACCATAACCTATGCGACTAGAGAGATCTATCAGCACTTCCCCAGCCTTGGTGCTTGACACAAGCTCTCATGTAGCACTTTGTGGTATAGGACCTGGGCCTGTATCTTCCTTAACGATGATGTGCATGAGCAGGTAGGAAAAGTGCTAGCGGGCTGATTCTGGCATGGGGAGAATGGAGCTTTTCAAACTCCTCATTAAAGATCTATTTACAGAAATCTTTTTTTTTTTTTTTTTTACATTGTGCTCTGGGTGGCTGGGGCTTACTTCTTAATGAACTAAAAATCCACTAGCAGTTAGAAGGGCTGTGAAAAACCCATTTCCATCTCAGGAGGAAGGCTTCTCTTTGCTTTCTTCACAGCCAGAGCATGAGTGTGAGCAGCAGACTAAGGGCGGAACAGGCAAAGCCAAGAGCTCCTGTCTGCTGCCAACCTAAAGGAACAGAAAAAGAACACAGCTCCTCCCTTTCAAATCAGAGCCCACGGGACGGTCCAGCAAGCCGCGCTGCTGCTTGTTTTCTGCGCGCTTACAATGCTGTCTATTCATTTCAAGAATGACAACAGAAGTAAAGAGGAGACCTTGGAACATGAGTTGATGGAACACGAACATGGAAATGAGAGTGGGAATCCAGAAGACATCTTAATTGTACCTCTGTACATAAAGCCGTGGCATGTGTGGCGTGTGTGTGTGTGTGTGTGTGTGTGTGTGTGTGTGTGTGTGTGTGTG
>OU015752.1:3517243-3541034 GCA_907169655.1 Acomys percivali | reverse complement strand
TGTGTGTGTGTGTGTGTGTGTGTGTGTGTGTGTGTGTGTGTGTGTGTAGCTTATCCCTTTGAATGAATAGACAGATAGCCAAATGTAGGTAGATATAATTAGCTCCAGCCTTTCAAAGGCCAATGGATACACTCATTGAAGATTAGTTTCAAGAGAATTCACAAGACCCATTACTGGTACCTGGTACTCAGTACAGCTGAGCGTCTTCCAGTTCTGTCAGTAACTTGCATGGCCTCCTAGTTCAGGCTGACTCAACTTTGGCACCATTGATGGACAATTTTTTTTTTTTTTTTACAGTGCCAGACTGCTTCATGCATGTTTCGTAGCAGCCCTGGCCTCTACCCTGTGAACAGAAGTATCACTCATACCCATAACAACAGTATCAGTTACTTCTTATATCACTGTCACACCACGCATGACAGTAATATCGTAAGAGAAAAGATGTATTTGGTTTTATGGCAGAGAAACAAGAGACGAGGCTTTTCCATCATAATGGACCAGGAAACACTTGCCATGAAATGTGTGTTGGGGAGACCAGTCACATGATATTGAATCAGGAAGTGGAGAAAAGAAAATGCTGGGCCTCAACTAGCTTTCCGCATGCCCCTTCTAGTCCATCCCACTCACTAGCCAATGAGATAGTGTTCCCCACATTGGGCGGGTCTTTATCCTTCAGTTCATCCACTCACAACTCACAACAGGGGTGCTTTAATCTCCCGTGTGATTCTGTTTGAGAACTACAGTTTTAGACCAAGTCAGATCACTTCCCAGACCACTGAGTTCTCAGTGGTAGACACTGGTGGCCCTTCCAGAGCATCCAAGTTCACACTGGATGTGAAAAATCCCAGCAGCACCATCCTTGGGGCAACCGACCAGACCTTCGTAAGTGGTAGAAAAACCTGTGTGGATCCAAATGGGTCTCTAACTGAAACTGTGTTCGTAAATACAGTTCTTTTCCTGTCTGTTCTAGTTCCTTTCTCTGTTGCTATGATAAAACACTGACCCAAAGCAACATGGGGAAGAAAGACTTTATTTCATCTTATAACTCCTAAATCACAGGACCTCACTGAGGGAAGGCAGGGGAGGAACTCATGGCAGGAATCTGGAGGCAGAAAATGAAGCAGGACCAAAGAGGAATGTTGTTTACTGACTTGATCAGTTGGGTTTGCTCAGTTATACAACTCAGTACCACCTACCAGGGTGGCACCACCCCACAGAGGACTGTGTCCTCCCTTATCAATCATTACTCAAGAGCATGTCCTCACAGACCAGCTTGATGGAGGAAATTCTTCAGTTGAGGGTCTTTCTTTCAATATGATCAATTGACAAAGCTATCCATTTCTTTTGTGTTTGTCCAGCTACCAAATATCAGGAATTTTTTTTTTTTGCTTATTTACTTGTTTGTTTATGATTTCCAAGGACCTCAAAATACACATGAAATTGTATTCTGATTTTCACCAAACTCTACTCATTACAGGGAGGGGCAACAGAAGGGCGGGTTGTAGAGACTTGGTTGACATGACTTTTCCTTCCTTTCCCACAGGAATTCTCACACTAAAGAAAGCAAATGAACTTCTGAGCACAGGTGTGCCAGGCAGTTTTCTGATACGAGTCAGTGAAAAGATGAAGGGCTATGCCTTGTCCTACCTGTCTGAGGAAGGCTGCAAACATTTCCTCATAGACGCATCTGCGAACTCTTACAGCTTCCTGGGTGTGGACCAGCTGCAGCATGCCACCCTGGCAGACCTGGTGGAATATCACAAGGTGAAGCCACTCATATCCTTAATTTGCAGTAATTAGTGTCCTATTGATATATAACAAAGAAGCACATAGCCAGGGAGGTAGCTCAAGAGCAAGCAATCAGGGGGAAGGTGGCGCAACATAGTTCCTCCTGGTAATGAGAAATCTTAATTGTATTTCCTTTAGCATAGCCTCCTGGCATACTCAGAGATAGGCCATTGGAGCTGAGGATACTGGAGATGCACATACTGATCCCATCTGAGGATGGACCTATGCTAGAACTCAGGCTCTAGTAGGAAAGGGAAACGGACAGGAGGCAAATCTCTTTTAAGACAGCCATCAGCCAATATAGGTGTACATAAACCCAGGGTAGAGGAGTGTTATCTCTTTAGGGTGTCTACCACACAGCTGTCACATGACCTTGTGCTTTGATTGACAGGAGGAGCCCATAACCTCCCTGGGGAAGGAACTCCTGTTATACCCCTGTGGTCAACAAGGCAAGCCACCTGACTACCTGGAGCTCTTTGAGTGACAGCTCTCATCCAGATCTGCCTCTGGCCTCCAGCTGGGCTCTCCTCTGAGGCGGACATTTGTGTGTGATGCCAAAATCACTCTGTGACGGAGCCAACAGTGAGCAATGTCTATGAGGTCTTAATTGAAACCTCCGTTCTGCATAAATGCTGGAGCTCGGTTCAAGGAGATATGAATGACCGCTCCCTTGTCATCATTCTGAAAGGAAAAGGGCAAAGGTACCCATGCCAGCAACATCCTACTATGAAGGATAGGACCTTGAAGGATGCAACCATATTGATGTATATAAGAACAAGGCTAAACTGAGACTTTTTTTTTTTTTTTTAGTAATTAAGGTCTTACTTTAAAAAAAAAATGAGTGAACTATTGTGTGACCCACACACTCCGCTTTTGTTATTCACTCAAAGGTCTCAGTCTTCTGCGTGTATGAACTTCGATCTTGGCTTTAGAATGCTGGGAAAAAATGTCCTCACTGAGGGCTGAGATTTATCCTCAAAAGACCACCGCTTCCGTGTGTTGTAGAGCCAGGATAAAAGGGGACAGAAAAGCAAGGCCCAGGTGTAAACCAGAAGTAGTTTTAACACTTGGGATGGGAGACTTCATGTACCAAAACCCTACACAGTGGCAGGAAGGAATCAGGGAATCCTAGAGTTTGGTTCCCCATTCCGCTCTGCCTCGCTCACCTCTATCTGTGGGTAAATACAAGAGATGCTGAGTGTAAGCGTGTAAGGGCTCACGTCTTCATGATACAAAGTGAAGAACAGAGTAAGTGAAAAGTTGGATACCACCTATCTAGGGGTGAACTGTCCTTCACCAAAAATACACAAAGTCCTCACCTGCCTGTACATGAGTGTGAACTGATATGGGAACGGGGTCTTTGAAGACAAGACAAGGAAGGAAGACCCTGAGTCTAATGACTGGCATGCATGACAGGAAGAAAGATCTGGAAATAGACAAACAGAAGGCGAAGGCTAAAGAACCACAGAAACAGAGAGTAAAGTGGTACAGCTGGGAGCGGGGCGTGCCAGGCATTGTGAAGGACAACAGGACCCAGGGCCAGATTCTCCTTGGAACTCTTAAAAGAAAGCATGGCCTCGTTCACACTTGTTTGCATCGTCATTTCAGCCTTCTGGTCTTCAGAAAGGGGAGGTAGTAACCATGTAAGTCAGGAAATACATGGTAACTTTGTACAAAGGTCTCAGAAAACTAGTCACCACGCATCCTGCGCAGGTTTCATGCATTTGTTTCTGGCTACACAGCATGCACCCTCACAATAAAATAAAAGGAGGATACAGGAATAACATCCCAAGTGATGCTGTCTAGCCCTGGGACACAGATTGCACTTATTCAGCATCGTCCTTAAACCAAAATCTGCAGCCATTCTCGAGCCAGCATCATTGAGTTGGGGCTACCCTCTGGAAGATGACCAAGGGGGTCTGTGAGCCATTCAGTGTCATGTTTCCTGAGCAGAAGGAACTTGGCCCGTAGCTAAGCAGATCTGTGCTAGCTTTTTAAAACAAAAAGACTTGCCTTATAACCAAAGTAGGATGGCGCCACAGTTTGTTCCTTGTACACTTCGCTCATTCCAAAGCACAGTGCACCAAAGTAGCAGCTGCTATGCAGGCAAGGGAGAAACCTTTGAGATTCGCATTACAGTCAACTGTTCCTTCAAGTGTTCCATGTGGCTCATACTGTTATATGTGTATCCGAATCTGCCATTTAGTTTTGCTTCCCTGACTCAGCAGTCATGACATTGTCAGAATGTCTGCTCTGTTCCCATCTCTCCACACTGTTTTCCCGGTTATCACGAGTGGGCACATTTCCTATCTATATTAGTTACTTTTCTCATTGCAGAGCCAACAATACCTAAGAAAAGTGACTTACAAAAGGAAGGGTTATTTTGGCTCCCAGTGTGAGAGTTCAGGCCGTCATGATGAGGTGGCCATGACGGCAGGAACCTGTGGCAGCTGGTCACATAGAACCCACACTTGGGAAGTAGAGAGAGGTGAATGATGGTGCTCACCCAGCTCTCTCCTTTTTACTCAGTCTGTGATCCTAGCCCATGAGGTAGTACGGCCCACATCCAGCGTAGGCCTTCCCTCATTGGCTAAACCTTTCTGGAGATACTCTCAGGAGCATGCACAGAGGTATTTTTCCTCTAGTGATACCAAATCCAATCAAATTGACAAGGTTAAGCATCATGGTGCCCACTCCTCAGCCTTATTGCAAAGGAAGCATCCTTTAACTGAGTGACATTTATTTTCCTCCAGCTCTGAAATCATAAGGATCTGTGTTCTGTTGCTCACGGGAATAAGTAGAGAGTCTCTGGGAGAGATGGCTCAGTGGTTAAGAGCACTGTCTGCTCTTCCAGAGGTCCTGAGTTCAATTCCCAGTAACCACGTGGTGGCTCACAACCATCTATAATGAGATCTGGTGCCCTCTTCTGGCCTCCAGGTGTACTTACAAATATAGTGTTTATAAACATAAAATAAATAAATCTTAAAAAAAAAAAAAAAAGAGTCTCTGATCATTTGGAAGACATTTGAGATTCCAGCATTATCCTCTGCCTGAAATTATATTTTAGGCAATAAATATGGCTATGTCCAAATATATGTGATAAGCAACTGAAAGAAGATTAAGAAACAACTCAACCCAGTTAGTCCAATGTATTATGAAGATGAGCAGATTTGAGTTCTGTACTGTTTTATCTTATGGGTTGTTAGCAACACACAAAGGAATAAACAAACTGATGTTTGGTGGTACAATGGCCAGGGGGATTATTTGAAACTCTGAGGGCAGGACAATGGTTTACAGAAGCGCGAATTTCATCTAAATGGGCCGAGGAAGGCTGACTGCTCACCCTGATTGTCCTGGCGGTATCTGGTACTTGGTGTGGTCTGAGGCGGAGGCCAATTCTGGCCCTGGTCTCCTCTTTCTGTTGTGCTGACAAGTCCAGATTCCTGCCCTTCCTGCTCAAAGTTTCTCGGTCTGTGGTGTGGCCTTTAGGCTGTTGTACAGGTTTCTAATCCCAGGGGCTTGGGCCTATGGCCACTTGTGTCTTGAGCTAGAGCCAAGTGCCAGCCCCTGCCCACTCGATTCCTCTTTCTGAACTCTCTGATACAGCCATCTTAGACATTCTGCCCTTTGTACTGTCATAGCAAGCCAGCTCAGAAAGTGTTAGCTTATTAAACCTTACTGAGGCTAAGGAAGAACATAGGAACATTCAAGACCAAAAAGGACCAAAGAGATGGCGCATGAACAGGACCCCCCAAATATCTCAGGACATCTATAATCAGAATTTCCTATTAAAGCTAAGGCTTTGCCATTAGTCACTCTTTTTTTTTTTTTTTTTTTTTTTGAGGCAGGGTTTCTGTGTGTAGCCTTGGCTGTCCTGGTCTCTTTGCCTCAAATTCAGATATACACCGGCCTCTGCTTCTCCGAGTGCTGGAATTGCAATCATGCACCACTGCGCCCCACCCGTTAGTCACTCTTTAGTCATTGGTCTAGTCTGCTTAAGGCACCTTGGAGGAGAAAAAGGGTTACTTGGCTCGCACATCCCAGTCATTGTCAGGTACTGATAGACATCAAGACAGGAACTGAAGCGGAGGATAGGGAGCAGTGCTGCTTACTGCCTTTTTCTGAGGCTCACATTCTTATGCCTCCCAGGAAGACCTGCCCAGACGGGGCGGGAACCACTTCAAGTTGGGCCCTCCCACACCAGTCATCAGTCAAGAAAATGCCCTGTAGACTTACCCACACGCCGATCAAAGCGAAGCATCTTTTTAGCTGAGGCCCTGTCTTTCCACAGCACGCCTAGCTTTTGTCAAGTTGACAAAACAACAGCAATAGCAGCAGCAGCAACCTAACCAGTCTTACCATAAACGACTTTTAGGTGAAAGAGAAAACCTTGGCAAAAATGTTTGCAATGTCTAATTTCTATAAAGGTATGTGGAAGAATGCTGAGTGAAATGTATCAACCGGCAATAAAGCACTGTTTAGCCAATCAGCTGGGCAGAAGGACAGGAAGTGGAAGGCGGGACTTCCTGGAGAGGAGGGAAAAGTTGGAGGGTTAGAGAGGGGAAAGAGTTTTGGACAGTTGGAAGAGGATGGTGGGAGCTTGAGAAGGACTGGCCCAGGGGACATAGTGGCAAGTGCTTGGCATATATGTGTGTTATAAGGTTTAGAGTAGTTTGTTTAGTTTTCGAGTAGATTAGAATCAGTTCAGACTCTGCCCAGCGAAGTGCTGGCAGCTTTAAAGTACGTTTCAGTCTCCCTGTGTCAGTTATTTGCTTTGTAGGCCGAACGGATAAAAAATACTATAACAAAGGTACCCTTTTAAGTGCATTAGATTCTAGACATATTTGTGGCCCCCACACATATGTAGTTTGGGGATGTCACTATTTTGAGTTCAGAATACACAAAAAATGTTTCTAGAATGATGAGTATATTATCCTTGGAGCTTCTTTGCTTCAGTTTTTGATGAGAACATGGTGAATGGTTTTATTTCAGAGTGTATTATGTTTATCTTATAATCGTAGCTTTTCTACAGTTATATCTTTAATATTTTTGTTTAAGTAGTGGCTTCCTGTTCTTTAGGAATAGCTAGTCATATCCAGATTTCTCTTCCTTGCCTGCTATTTTCAGTCTTCTCACTGTGTTCATCCCTCCTTTCTGCTGTGTATTAGAAGAGAGCTGCTCATCTATGACATTGTGGAGGGAGAAACTGGATTTCCTGCCATGTTAATTCTGTGCTGTGCTGTGACCACCCCACAGTGGCTCTGCCATGTTAGCTCTGTGCTCTGCTGTGACCACTCCACAGTGGCTCTGCCATGTTAATTCTGTGCTCTGCTGTGACCACCCCACAGTGGCTCTGCCATGTTAGTTCTGTGCTCTGCTGTGACCCTCCACTTCAAGTTTGTCCGCAGGATGGCTGGTATCTTGTCTCTCCAGGCAGACGCTTCTCTCTGTTGCTGGAGAGACGCTTACGGGATGAAATTTCTTCCCCTTTAACATGTGGTAAAAATATATTATTGGATAATGAAGTAGCTTGCCATAACTGAAAGAAAGCCCAGCCGGCTTCGGGATGTGTCCTGCCTGTATCAGTAGTTAGTTACGTGGATTGATAGAAAGAAACGTTTTGCTAAACCTGCGTGAGCTCTTAACTTCTAAAATGAATTACTGAAGTCACCTGGGCTCTAAGGATTAGAAAAGAGTTCTGCTAAGTGCCCAGCACAGTGAAAGCTTTTATAAGTGTAACCCTGTGAGAGTTTTCCTTTATTAACTCAGCTTATATAACCAATGGGCCATGCCTCCTCATGGCCACTTTCCTGGGGTTTGGGGAAATATTTTAAGGGGACAAGGGAAGCTTTTGAAGGGCTGAGGCTATAATAGTCATCTATACAGAATACTAGGCAGTTGACCTAAAGAGAAATGGATCAGTTAGCTTGTATTTGAAGTGGCTTGGGAAGGAAGGATACTTTTTCTGGCGATTTTGACAACTCCGGGTTAGCAGTAGCCACGTTTTATCCCTAAATTGGCAGGTGTCCCTAAATTGCTGTAGTGACCTAGATACTGCTAACCACAACCCCTCCCCCAAGTCAACATTTCCTTTTTGAGGAGACATATTAGTTTGGAACATCCTTGCCTGTCTCTGTTAGGTCACATGGTCCCAGGACTGCATCCTCTGCTAATGGAGCAGTTTAGGCCCGGTTGCACAAGTCCATCTAAGCGAGCCATGAGGTTTTCTCCATTGAAAAGTCGCTCCACTTCATAAGCGTTGCAGCAAGTAAAAATCTCAGCAACGCCCCCAACCCCAGCACTATACCACAACAGCCAAACAAAATGGCAATGCCTTCTCCTTGGGGGGCTCTTTCTCGGTGGTGCGATCCACGTTTCTCACCCATGCCACTCTTGCTGTCACTCACAACACCCCCCCCCGACACACACACACACACACACACACACACACACACACACACTGTCGGTGTTGTCTTTCTATGACTCAATTTAAGACTACTTACAGGGGCTTAAAAAAAAAAAAGATGTTTGGAAAAAAAATCCCTTCAGATTTGGTTTAAATTTACTTGGGGTGATACTCTAATTTTTGCTTTGTTTTGTTTTGTCTTTATTCCAAAAACGTAAGTGCATTTTTTAAATGGGCTGTAAGGCCTCAGTGGACAAGGTGCTCGCTCACTGTAGGTGTTTAGCATGGGTTGAAGACTGAGGCTGGTTGTGGAGTTGGAAGCTGCAAGAACTAAGAACGGATATAAGAGAAGTGCCAGCAACACCGTGCTTACCTCATTTTGGCCTAAAGTATGGCTGAAGAATAAGTAATAAGAGTTCGTTCTCCTAACCACCCACACCACATCCATAGAAGTATGCTTATTTCTCAGAGCCCCTCTCCCCATTCCCAGGCCTTGACAAATGTTGGAAGATGATGGAGGCAGGAGCATGGCCTAGCCTCTCTCCTCAATGATGTCCTGCCCTCCCAGGCTGTGACATTCATCACAGCCTCCTTTCCTATTAACCCCCATGGCCTCTTGTCCTCTTTCTTGGTAGACTTGCCAGCAGATAAGCCCCAGGGGATGCTGGGGTTGACTTCTGCAGAGGGCACCTTCAAAGGCTGAGGAAAGCAGCGACATTTTGAAAGGTATCCTGGTGAACAGGAAATAGCATAGTCTCTGTGTTGGGAGAAAAACCAACTAACTGGCACAGACCCCATAACTTTTTGTTGGCAGCAGCAGCAAATCCTGAGTCTTGCCAGGAAAAACAGCTTTGAATGATAATCCATAGCTAGTCAGAATGTAATCATTTGCAAGGAGCTCAGACATCTATGTGCACAGGAGCAAAGCATACCTGTCTCCTAAGAACCTGCCCAAGGTCACAATTTCATCAGCACCTCTTAGGAACAGTCTCTCTCTCTAAATAGAAGGACATCTCCTATATGACCTTATATTTGAGACAGTCTTCAAATCTCACATCTTGAGAGCCTCATTAAGAGCCCATCCTGAGGCTTCCATCTCCAAGTCCCAGCCCAGCTAGTAATTACCCCTGCAGCTGGAGAGACGCAGGTGGCTGTGCTGTGCAGCTCTTCCTGGTTTGCTGTGTCAACAAGTTTCAGTCTTCTGTGTTTCTTATGTGGGGCATGAGAAAGGAAACAGTGAGAACAAGACACAAAGAGCACTGAGGTCTGGACTTGCTGGGTTCATACTTCCTTCCCTTGGGATCGCAGCATCCGGAGCCTGCCCCAGGGTGGAGTGATGGCACGAAGCCCCAGAGTCCAGCAGTTTCTGGGCCCCGGTAGTCTGCACCTGGAAAAATGGAAGTCATACTGTTACTCACCTTAGACATTATTCTGAATGTGGGAGTTTCTGCCCAGTTTCTGTCTCATCAGCCCTAGATTACTGAGCACAGAATTGGAATTGAAGGTGGCAGCTGTGTATTATATTCTACCTGCATCTTTTCTTTCCCAAACTTTTCAGAGCAGCAAAACAAAGGACGAAAGTCCACGGTGGTTTTATAATCACAAACGGATGGCCCACAGTGGCCTCCTGATATGCCCAGGACGTGTGGGGCATTCTGTGGGCTCAACGCTGTTCAGAGACACAGTGTATAAACAAATACTACATGCTGGCCAGGTCCCAAGCACTGCATCTGCACTGACTCATTTAACTGAAAACAATTGTAGGCTACAGATGTGATTGTATTCATCATGTTCAAGGAAGAAACTGGGCCACATCGGGACATAGAGTGACTCATCTTAAACCACTTAAGCTGCAAGTGAAAAGATGAGAATTTAGGTTCACCAGGCCCAGGTCTCGAGGTAGAAGAATCCATAATAGCTACCACATGGGTCCAAGCCCTGCTATGATTAGATAAAAGAATAGACGGTTTTTCTGAAACACATAGTTAAAATTCTGGGAGCTACTTACCTAGTGCAGAAAAACACAAGGTGTCCACACTTATGAAACCTGGGGCCCTGTGTGTATGTGTGCGTGTGTGTATGTGTGTGTGTGTGTATGTGTGTGTGCGTGTATGTGTTTGTACATGTGTGTGGTGTGCATCTGCATGCATTTATGTGTGTGCATGTGTGTACATGTGTGTGTGGTGTGTGTCTGTGTGTGTGCTCATGTGTGTGAGTGTGTGGTGTGTGTGTGCACGAGTATGTATGCGTGTGTGTGCATGTGTATATATGTGTGGTGTGAGTGTGTGTGGTGTGTGTGCATATGTGTGTGTGTGTGTGTGTGTGTGTGTGTGTGCGCGTGCGCTGCATAGTAGAAGATTGGAGAGATCCAGCAGAAGGACGTGAGGTATATGGTTTGGAATCAGTATTTGTTGACAAATATTCAACAAAAGGTTAGATTGGGGTAGTGGCTAGAGCTTGGGAGCCTTGATCTGTTGCATTAATTCCTAGTTGCCATGATATAAATGCTCTGATTTTGAAGATTCATTCTGTCATCAAAGAAAGAGTTGGAGAGAGTGGCTAACCGCTCCCACACAACAGCAGCAGCAGCAGTACTTGGTTGGGATGGCAGGTACATTAGAAGGTAACTGGACTACTTGCTAGGCAACACATAGGGACAAGGAATAGAGTAAGTATTCGTGAAGTTACAGGGGCCTTTGACAAGCCAGATATTTGGCAGGGTTTTCTCTTTGCGAGAAGTTATGTACTTGAGTTCTTCAATCCAGTTTCATTTCTGCTTTCCTTTGCTCAGTTTGAACTTCAGCCTCTCACTTAGGCATAGTGAGGCCTCCCTAATCTTCACTTACATAAGGTTGGGGTTAGATCTCCCTACAACTGGACAGGAAATAAGGAGAGCTAGGAAGAGTTTAGAGAACTAGGTCTGGCTCCTCTTCCTCCGAAGTCTTCATCTCCTGGCTTTCTCCCATCACCAAGTTGTGAATGTCACAAAAGTATGAATGCATGGAAATACTGAGTCACAAAAGTACAAGTGCATTAATGAAGTTGGAGCCCCCAGGATCCAATCACCCCCCCCCCAAGATCCCATCTACCGACAGCCACACCTTTAACAGATGAGCCTTCAGGGGCATTTCAAACTGCAACTAAGCTAAGCTTTAAAAGGAAAACATGTTTATTATCCTTCTTAGTTATGCTCAGTGGGTTCTTAAATTAGATTTTCTCAAATTATCATATGAAATAATGGGCTTCATTACAGGCCCTCAACATGTGTGAATAAATTGAGTGTCTTCCTCCATTGCGCTCCACTTTATTTTTTGAGACAAGGTCTCTCACAGAATTTGAAGCATGCTGTTTCAGGCAGACTGGCTAGAGCCAAGCCTCCACAATACTCCCATCTTTGCTTTCTATCTATATACTGTTGAGGCTAGAGGAGATCTGAGCTTGCTTTACCCACTGAGTCTTCTTCCTAGTTCCCTCAGCAACTGTTGAGATCAATTCGTAGCCCGGTGTGCTTGTACACAACCATAAGCTAAGCGCTTGAGAGCCACGGGCAGAAAGAGCACTGTGGGTTTAGCCCGTCCTCGGCTGCAAGGTGGGGCCTTGCTTCAAGACACAAACACAAAGCATCTGTAACACACGGTGTGAACAAGTTCAAAAGCTGAGTCACCTAGGGGCCGCAACACTAAGAGACACCTGGGCCTGCTTACCTCCCTTGATGTCCCTGTTCTGATGAGATATCAATCCTTCCATCCTCCCCCAGACTCAGTAACAGCATCAGCAAAAGTCAGTCACCACTCCATCAGGACTAGCATTGGGAAGTGACAACCACAGGCCTGGAAGTCTCTAAGATTGCAAAGGCAGCGTGGAAAGGGGATTCAGGAGTCATTTTTTCCCCCAATTTCATCTTACTGAAAATGAGCATAAATGAGGTCTCGAGTTTGTAAATTCTGCCCTTGTGGTTCACAGCCAGGGGTCATGCTCCCATTGCTTCCGCATTTGACAATGATTTTTTAAAATTTTTATTTCACTAATTTATTCTTATTACATCTCAATGGTTATCCCATCCCTTGTATCCTCCCATTCCTCCCTCCCTCCCATTTTCCCCTTACTCACCTCCCCTATGACTGTGACTGAGGGGGAACCTCCTCCCCCTGTATGTGCTCATAGGGTATTAAGTCTCTTCCTGGTAGCCTGCTATCCTTCCTCTGAGTGCCACCAGGTCGACAATGATGAGCGGGAGATGCCCCTGGGATTCAGGGTGCAGAGGGATGTGCAACTGTAGGTCTGTTGCACAAGACAGTCCCCTTCCCCACTAAGTGACCAAGCTCCAAATTTCACCTGGCAATCCCTGATCTCTGCACAAAAGAATTTCTCCCAATTCAAGACACGCATTGTTATTCCAGGAAGAAATCAAATTCACAAATTTTATTAAGCTGTGCAATGCCACCTTTCATTCATGTCTTGTGTTTTAATTAAATTTTATAAACTACCAGTACAAATCAATACAATGCTCTTTTTTTTTTTTTTTAACACAGTTTGAGTGTTCTTGAAGCATTTAAACAATGACTTTATTGTGGGCAAACAGAAGGCACAGAGACAGGAGAGGTAATTAGCTCATGCATCTGGTGCTGGCTAATAAATAAATAATTTGCACATGGATGTGCACTCAATGTTAACCATATTTGTTTTTGTAAAAAAAAAAAAGTTTGAAGTTGTAAGAAAATGCAAGCTTTAGAAGCTTCTTGGCAACCAAGTAACATTGCTTATTTTAAAAATAAGTTGCTTCCACGTAGCCAGGAGTGAGTGAAAATGTAGCAAAATCCTCCATCTCACTGGACTAATGGATTGGTCTTTCAAAATATATGTATATATTTCCTGCATTTTTCTTCTTATGGTATTCCGAGACCAGGAAGAGCACCCCGCTTTGAAAAGCGATTGTTTGGTTCATAACTTTGGTTTATTCAGTTAAGAAAGTGGTCCCCATTTCTCCAAAGGAGAAAGTGCGTTGGCTAGCCAAGGCCTAATTAAGTGTCCTTTTTTTTTGTAAAGATGAAAGTGTCTTTCCTTTCTCCAGTGTTTGATTGTTCCTCTTTGGACAGTCTTAGAGAGTCTCCACACCCTTTCTCTCTGCAGCCCCACATGTAACCTTATAGTCGTCCAAGTTTGGCAAGTCCTCGGATCTGCTCGCACGTGCTCGCAACAGAAGGGTCCTGCCACACAGCTCTCTAGGTGTCCCCTTGCCAGGTGTGTTGGTGCACACCTGAGAGCTCAGCACTCAGCCTGCTGAGGCGGGGCGGATCATGATTTCAAGATTAGCTCAGGCTCTGTGTCAAGGCTGTCTCAAGTAAACAAACCAACAAAAACAACAACAACAAAAAGAAAAACAAAAAACAAATCTTAAAGGTCACAAAAGTGTGTATATACTACAATGTGCTCCTACCAAGGCTTGCAAATAGGCAATTAAATAAGCATAATACTCCCAAGGGGAAAAAAAGTGCATTTTTAGAACAGAGATGACTAAAAGATAACTGAAAAAGAGTGTTACTTTTTGGTTAATACTGGTGGGAATGACGGTGTTGATGGTTTGCTTCCGGGTCTGTTTGATTTTGCTCTCTGTCTCCTAGAGGATGCTAATGTCAGATCGCCACATTTCACACAGGTCCTCTGCCTGCTCTGAGACTTTGGTAGTCCTGGGTACCAAAGCCCTCTAAAGTAGCCAACCCCAAGAAGAGAAGCTGGTGTTTGCATCTCATTCTGGCACTCTTTACAAAACTGGTCCGGTGTTGTGACTATCTCAGCAAGCAGGGACAAGAGAGTTCATCTTGCTGTAAACACGGAGTCATCACACACAGAGCCAACAGAAACCAGAGACTCTTTCCTTTCCTCTCTTCTCCTAGTCAGTCAGGTTCTTTGTTGCCCTTTGTGGAAGTCTATACCTTGTTGTAACTACATTTTCAGTGACCGCCAAAGGCAAATAATTGAAATGTCTCCATTAATCTGTTCCTGGGAGGTCATGTCTTTTTACTGCTTGCTTTCTGCTTCTGTTTGCGAAGGTGAGCCTCTATTTCGTGCCGGAAGACGAGCATCCCCAGCTGCCCATGGGAGGCCTCATTCATGGCCTTGGATTGCATGCACATCTTGTACTGCTCAGGAGTCAGTTCGTCCATACAGTGTTTCTCGTGCCAAAGGTGGAAAAGTCCCCGCACAGGTGTGCGCACCACTATGAGGTTACTGTGGAGATATTTCCGGTACAGGTGCACATCTTCACCGCCCCACCCTTTGATGTCCAGATCAAATCCACCTGTGGGGACAGAAAGTGCTATTGAATTGTGTGGCATACACTCAGCTTCCGTGGACTTTTCATCAAGAGGCATGGATGGGGTGGGGTGGGGTGTGTGCGGTAGCTGGGCAGATAGCTCAACTAGTGAAATGCTTTGCTTTGTAAGCATGAGAAACTGAGTTCAGTGCCCCACAACACACATTTAAAAAGTTCTAAAGCCAAAAGTGGACCCCTAAAAGGGCGGCATGCATTTGCAAGTCCAGTATGAGGGAGGGAGGTAGAGGCAGGGGAATGGTGGGAGGCGTGCTGGCCAGCCAGTCTAGCCTGCTTGACAAGTTCCTGGTCAATGGGATGCTCTGTCCCAAGATTAAAACTGTATATGACACCCGAGGAATGATATTTGAGGTGGTCCCTGGCCTCCACTGCACTCCATATACACAATATGGAGGTATTCATGGGAGGTGCTATTGGAAGCACCACATAATAAAATAATCCTCACATAATAAGACATTTGGGCTGCAGGAAAGAGCCATCCATAGTACTAAAGAATAGGCCTGGCCCAGATTAAGAGCTTCAGAGGGGATCCCTCCTTTGGAACCTGACACTTTGCAATGCGAACCCTGTATTTCTGTCTGGGTTTGGCATCCTGCTGTCCCTGTAAGCAGAATAAACCTTGGGGACCTGGTGTGTATGTGTGTGTGTGTGTGTGTGTGTGTGTGTGTGTGTGTGTGTGTGTGTATGTGAATGAAATTCCATGGGAGTTTGGTGGCATGGAAACAAAACACTCCCATAAAAGAATGCTTCCTTTCCTAGATTGCAGCAGTCCTGAACATTTGTGTGTAACCTTCCCATAGGCTGCTGGCTCATTTTAAAGGGCTCTGCTTCACAGTCAGTTTTGAAGCTTGTGCCCCTACCCCACCCGGCAAAAAGCATATTGACCTCCTTTCAAAGCCAGCCTACTCCTCCTCATCCACTTGCTGTGAGGCCCCAGGACAGCCTTTTGCCCCTGAGCCCCTTGGTCTGTTCTGCTGAGGCCATGTGGCTTTCCTTTCTGAGTTCTGGAAACCTGTAGGAAGGCTCATATGTTTATAAATGTGTTCTTTTAAGCATCTATGCAAATATACATGAATGCATATGCTGGTGTACATTTTCATGTGTGCCTATGTATAGTTATGCATCTTTGTATATGTGTGTGCATGTTTCTGTATCTATGTGAATATGTGTGTATACATGTCCCTGCGTGTGCATGTGTGTCTGTATGTATGTGTTCGAATATGTGTGTCATTGAGTGCACGCATATGCACACGTATACATCTCTGTGCAGATCTATGTGTCTATATTTGTTCCCATGTGTGCGTTGATATCGACAGAAACTATATACTCAGAGAGTAAAGTGACAAATGGGGCTTTAAATAAGGATTGTCAGAGTAAAGCACGGATCTTTTTGGCGTGTGCTTGTCCCAGATTGCCCTCTTTTTCCTCATCACATTCCTGGAGGCTCACAATGTCCCTATTAGTGGGCTCCACAGCAAGAACCTAAAGAGGAGAAGGCACTCCTTCCATGAATGCTGCCATTGTAAAACTCTGAGTGGTACTGGGTACATCTGAGAGGGGATGGTGTGTATGACGGGGTCCCAAGTGTTGCCCGCCCCCCTCCATGACCTGATGGCCAGAACTGTTTGTGGAATTGGTAGCAGCTTTACCAGGGGAACCTGCAGGATTTGCTCAAGGCCCTTGGGACAGCGGCCTCCAGGTGGCAGTAGACACAAAGTTTTATCTCACCTATGTTGATGAAGTCTGACCTGTACTGACAGGTCATCCCAAATCCAAAGTCTCTCCAAAATCCTGTTTCCTTCTTTATGACCTGCAAGGAAAAAAAAAAAACTGTCAGGGAGAGTATATAAAACCGGCATTCACACACTTAGGTGAGCAGTGCTCAAGACTGAACCCCCGTGCCAACAAATAGGCAAGATGGAGGTGTGTGTGTGTGTATGTGTGTGTATGTATGTGTGTGTATGTATGTGTGTGTGTGCACATGTGTGTGTGCACTCACGACTGTGCCAAATGGAATTACAATAAGCTAAGTCTAAAGAGTGGCCTTGTGATTTTTGGCACCACTGGCCAGGATGTTTCTAGGGTGTAAGCATAAAAACATGCACACACTCTCTCACATAGAACCAAAAGCAAATTCAGAGAGCAAGTCTTTTGAGCGGTGCTGTGGAAAAGCCACCTACGTGTCTGGCCTGGTCCCAGTGCCAGGGAGAAGTGAGGTCAGGCCCCTCACACAGGCCTGGGCACAGAGCCAGCAAAGGGCTCAGGAAGTTGAGACAAGGCCTTGGGAACAGTTTGGAACACACAGGCCAACAACAAAGAAAGAGAAGAAATGCCCAAGAGAGATGCCAGTTGTTCCAGACTCCCTGGCCCCCACTACCTCTGGCTGGCTGAGGAGACGGTAGGTCTCAAGCTTGAAGCTGCTCCAGCGAGACCATGTTGGAAGTGCCAGCCTGCAGGATGGCCAAGAGGCAGGCCAAGCAGTGACTGAAGAAAATCAGAGCAACTCAGGTCTGCTAGGTTTTTTTCCTTTAGAGAAAATTTCTAACAAATTTGCTGAGGCAACAATACAGAAGAAAATAATAGAGATTGGCATGTGGACCTACACACACACACACACTCACTCACGTGTTCACAAACACACACATGCACACGTACACACACACATACACACACTCACTCATGTGTTTACATACACACACATGCACATGTACACACACACACTCACTCACTCATGTGTTCACATACACACACATGCACACACACACACTCACTCACTCATGTGTTCACATACACACACATGCACACGTACACACACACTCACTCACGTGTTCACATACACACATGCACACGTATACACACACTCACTCACGTGTTTACATACACACACATGCACATGTACACACACGTGTTCACATACACACATGCACACGTACACACATACACTCACTCACGTGTTTACATACACACACATGCACATGTACACACACACACTCACTCACTCACGTGTTTACACACACACATGCACACGTACACACACCCACACACACTCACGTGTTCACATACACACACGCACACGTACACACACACTCACTCACGTGTTTACACACACATGCACATGTACACACACACGTGTTCACATACACACATGCACACGTACACACACACTCACTCACGTGTTTACATACACACACATGCACACGTACACACGCACTCATTCATGTGTTTACATACACACACATGCACATGTACACACACACTCACTCACTCACGTGTTCACATACACACATGCACACGTACACACACACACACACACACACACACACACACACACACACACACACTTTGTAGTTCCCCGTAGGTGCGTAGCAGATAGGAAACAGGTGTGAGGCGGACTCATTTGTAACAGCTCATTAGAAAGGAGGGGCACTCTTGTCTTCTCCCAGCTCCAGTGCTGGCCACTGTTTTGTTTTTTTTTAAACTTTTATTGATTCTTTGTGAGTTTCACATGCACCCCAGTCCCAGTCATCTTCCTATTCATTCATATCTGCACTCTGCCCTAGAAACCTCTCCCACCCCCACTGACTAAAAGAAAATTAAAAAACAAACCAAAACCAAACCCTAAAACAGCAGCACAAAAACGAAGCAGAGAAAACATCTTGCTGTGGAAGCTGTAGTAGGTCGCAGCGTGTCCCTCAGTGTGCCCCTTTGTTCACACATCTTCACTTGCAAATGTACATTGCAATGAGTGATTGGTCTGGGTCCAGGCCTCTGGCTTCTGCCGCACCGTCAGATGGGGGATGCTCACGGGGCCTCCGCTCGGGTTATCCTGTTGTGGCCTCTGTCATGGAGATCCTGCACCTTCGGATCTGCAGGACCTGCCCGTTCACATGCCCCAGCAGTTCAGAGATGAGGTAGATTTTGAGGATGGGCTAACTTGAAAGCCCTGTATCTGGGCCTGGGTGGCAGCTGAGTGGGTGAGCCCACCAGCTCCCCTGTACCTGCACCCACCAGTGAAAGCTCGTCAGCACTGCCCCCAGCTACTTCACCTGATGCTGCAGCATGCAGGGAGCAGGGTCAGCTCTCCCGCTGGCATTACCCCAGAGGTCGTGGCCACTCTTTGCATCTCAGACACACCTCTTTATTTCAAGGCCCTGTTCTCCTTCCTGTATGATGAAGACTTGAGCTAAATCACACTTAAAGAGTCTTCCAGCTCATTCACTTCATCACTGGTACGGCACATTCTAGAACCTTCCCGCAGTCTAAGTTATGCCTGATAAATGTCTTGCAAAAGAGTTAATGAATCTTAAACATTCTTTTATGCCAGAGTTCAGTAGTGCAAAGGCTATGTCATACTATGGGCTCAAGAATTTGCTCCTGATGAGGCTCTCTGACATCCTGTCAAGGAGTGGGAGAGGCTCAGGAAGTCCCACCTACCCCTCTCTAAGGATTTATTTGCAGTTAATGGTTTCTTGGGGGGTGGGTAGGGAGGAGATCTTCACAGTGATGCAGGCACTGGAAAGGTACCCATACTCCTGTAAATAATGTCCGCCCATGCCTTTGCAAGCAACCCTGGTGAAACTCATCTTGTCTCCCAACAATACAAAATATGTGACAGTAGAAGGCAGAGAAGTTCAGAAGGATTGTGTATGGCAGGAAAGTCTGGAAACACGTCCACTGAGTAAATTTTCAATGGATTTTGCTCTTTCTCTGTCAAGCCAAGTAAACTTTCCTGTTGCAGCTAATGGCTTAATATCCATTCTACTGTCCAGGGTTCTCACAGACATGAAGAGAAGCACCAGTATGCAAACTCCAGATATCTGGCTGCACTCTGTATAGGATCTGAGAGAGACAACTCCATCCTGGAAGCACAGTTGGGCAGAACTGAGGGAGGGGGCATGAGAACATGCCCAAGAAGCAGCTGTGCCCAGATGCTGACCAGAATCAAGGTTGTGAAGGACACGCCAGGAGGAGTGATGCTCACCTGGTGTGGCGGGATAGTAGCACCCTGATTTATGACCCAGGGGCTGTGGTATAGAAACAGTGACTTAGTTGGTTTTAAAGCTGGTAAGCCACAGAAAGCCACTCTGGGAAGAAGTCATTGAAATACAGTCTTTTGTGGAAACCGACATGGTTGTGTCACAGCATGTAATTTCAGGGCAAGATGGCTTTCGCTTATTAGAGGTTCTACCACCATCACTGGGCCATGTTGCTAACTGGACTGCTGCCCTTGGAAAGCAGCCTGGCAGAAATGAATGATCTTAAGTTCTCTTCTGATGGGACCACGTCATGTTACTGCTAAGGACCCTATAAGAGCCTCAAAGGGTTTCCATTCCATTCAGTTCTGCCTGCTTCCTCCTTCTTCTCTCATCCCCTTTAAGCCTCTACGCCAGTGGCTCTCAGCCTCCCCAGAGCTGCAGTTCCTCATGCTGTGGTGACCATAGCATTATTTTTGTTGCTACCTCATAACCGCTACTGTTACGAATCATAGTGTAAATATCTGTGTTTTCTGGTGGTCTTGCGTGACCCCCGTAAACAAGCTGTTTCACCCCAAAGGGATCGTGACCCACAGACTGAGAACCTCTGCTCTACACAGTCCTTTTTCCTGACCCTGAAACTCCCCAGACTCACAGGGGAGTGTCCCTACGGGCTCTGCTTGGTCTCCTTTCCCTTACTCACCGTTGCTCAGAGCAATCACCCTCATTCTCCTGGCTAAAGCCAATACAACTGCCAGGCCCCATTTCCCCCGCTACATTGTGACCCTGCTTTAAACTTCTTTGTAACATTAGTAGTTCTCTAAAATGACATCATGGGTACATTTGCTTCTCAGTTTGTTGTCTTCACCCACCATACTCGAGAACATCAACCAGAGCCTTAGTTCCCTTTGTATATCCCCAGTACCCAGAGCACTGCTGGCCACACAGCAGTGCAATTAATAGACCCTTCTTCAGTGAATGCAGGAGGAACAGCTCTAAGGTAACCATGGCTCCTGGCCTATGGAAACAAATATGCTTCAAGTGAGAGACTCTTGTCAGCAAGTACTTCAGCAAAAGTATAGGTGGTCCAGTGGTGACAGCTGTCAGGATTGGTTGCCTCTAGATCAATAGGCAAAAAAACCTGTCCTCAGCTTCTGGAAGCCCAAGACACGGAGCCTGACTTATACCCATTGACTCAGGCAGAAGGAGTTCCACCTCTCCACCCAAGAGCTAAAATTTATACCTCAATGGTTCCACCACAGGAATGTCCGAACAGTTACTCATTTCTTCCTCTTGCTCCAGATTTCACTGGTCTGCTTACTGGTGCCACTATCACTTTAAAGATGCCCTAAAGGCATCACTTTAAAGATGTCTTTCCTGCCCATTCTTTCTCCAGCACCTTCCCACTCCACAGATGTTTGCAAAAGACCCAAGTGGGCCCAAGTAGATCACAAAAGGATGAGTTTCTGGCTGGGTCTTCCCACAGGGAAGTTTCTAGACTTACAGCTTTCTGGGCAAGTCTTGTGATGGGGGCTAATTATTTTTTATTATGATCAAAACACAGAGCATCAACAACTCCCTCTGGAATCAGAGGGGAACGCGGCCGCCCCACAGCTGCATAGGCAGCCTGTAGCACAGGCAGTTAGTTGCCTGTGTGAATTAATGGTGTTGGGTTGGACAGCGGCCTATGAAGCAATCTGACGCTTAAATTTAAGTAGGTAGCAAAGACGTCAGGCAGAGGATTCTCTCTAAATCAGAGTGCCTCCCAAGAACCGAACTAGGTCTGACCAGCCTTCTATGTCCTAGGGCCTGGGAGCCAGGCATGTTTACAGTCACATGGCCTACAAGCTCACACAGGGGCCCTGTGCCTGTTGCAGCTGTCCTTAAATTCTGAGCACTTTTGGAACAAGGGTCTGCATTTTGGTTTCGTTCTGAGATAGTCTAGGGATATAACAGACCCCACACATGAATATTGGATACCTTGAATTGTGTCAGTTTCTAAGTGTCACCATGCATTGTGCACTCTCTTTATTACGTGGGACCTGAACGGCCAGTGATCACACTGCAGAGGGCTCCAGGGGTGAGGACGATGTGCCCTCTTCTTGAGACCTCTTCAACAGAGGCAGAATGATTTGCTGGATTTCATTCCATCTGCTGCTGCAGCAGAGCTTGAGGCTACGATTCCCATGAAGATCCTACTTTAATTTCTTAAGAAATAATGTATTCAGGAGCCAAAAGGGTGCCCAGAACTTATTTAATAATGGACGTAAATCTCATCTCTTCCCAGATCTCTACAGTGTCTCATTTTCACATCTTATTGGTATTTGTATAAAGTGATGACTGTGCTTTCTTAGAGGTTCTGGCTGGACACCGATCCTCCAGGGCTCTCACTTCTGGGATCTAGACTCTTGGTCCTCCTTGAAGCACGCTGAAGCCAAGGAATACATCTCCTTTACCTCATCCTTCTCGGTCAAGCTTAGCCCCACAGTGTGGCACTCACATCTGTCCCTCTCCCACTCAGCCGCTGGCAGGAGTCTCAGCTAGTGCACTTACGCCCTCTGAGCATGGAACCCCATGTGTACACACTGAGATGTTGATGTCACTTGTCCTTGTTGAGAATTATGGGAGATTACATGGTCACAGTGAGAGATTCTCAGATGGCATCTGGTAACATCACTTTTGTTATTTAGTAAGTGTATGTTTTCCCAGTCTGCAAGGGTACACTGCATATAATTTGCTCAGCCGGCAATGCTAAAAACTGAAGCTCAGGTTAGTGGGTAAAATGGTCAGTAATTCACACCCCAAATAAAAATAAATCTCAACTAATTGAGGAGCTTCTTGCTAAAGTGATTGCTTCACAAGTATGAAGTTTTGAATTTGGATCCCGAAAACATACATTAAAAGCCAGTGTGGTGAAGCGCGTCTCTAGCCCTACTGCTCACTGTCCTGGCACACTAGGAACAGTGTTACAAAGTGTGTGGGCTTAAGGGACAGGTGTTAGGGCCATGCCGGCACCCCACATGAGGGAACAATGTTTGGCCGGGCAGAACAAGGACAGCACTCTGAGAGTGCGAGCAGGTGTGCCACACAACACCAGGCTGACTTGTGTATCTATGGAGTTGGCACCATCTGCCAAGCTGGAGGGATTTGCTGGCATTTTCTTTGCAAGCAGGATGTTTATGGAGGACAATTAGTCTTAACAAGAAATCAGGGTTTGCAGCCCTGTGTTTGAGCCAGCCCATACTGGCTCACCAGATTCGAGCACATCTCTTCCCAGCTGTTTGCCCTGTGGTAACACACTGGGAAGCCCAAAATAAGCCACAGTGGGATTATTTACACCATGGAAATTGGCAAATACCATCACCGGGGCATTTTTTTTCTTCTTTCCAAGAGTGGGTTGTTAAACATTTGCTACCATACCGCTGGCATTATGCCATAAATGCTTTTTATAAAATGTGGAATTAATTTGTTTATTCAAGAACCAGTCTCCGGCAGAGGGTGAGGAAAGACTGGAGTATGGGGAGGGTTGGAGTCTAAAGATAGGAGAAGCAGGAGGCTTCTGCAGGGGCCTAAGCAGGAACTGACAGGCTGAGCTTGCAAGGTGGAATGTTTAAAGTGAACACTGATTTAAATTACAGTCTTCCCTTCCTCGGTATGCTGTTTCTGCATTAACGCACCAGCAAGGTTCGTCTCATGGCTTAAAACTCAGAAAATTAAATATTAGTATGAAATCCCACAGTGCCACTTATTACTAATGAGTCATATGCAGAGGTTAAAAAAATGTCATCTGTACACAGACACAAATCCTCACTTTCACTGCAAGCAAACTGGAAAATGACAGGGCTGATAGCCATGAAAATTCATAACCAGGGCATTGAGCAGGAGGTTGTATCTGCAGGGCTGCTGGGGAAGGTTGTCTCTGGTTTGCATAGGTAAGGGACTGTTATTACAGCCCCATGCAGATGGGCACCAGGGAAGGCTCCCAAGGATTTGCTAATATCCACAGCCTCTTTCTAGACTGAGCCAAAAATGCAACCTCAGGAGGAAATTTACCCATCTCTCGCTATTATGTTTTATTTTATGGTGTCTTGTCACTTATACATTTTGTTTCCACTATATTCATTTCTGTAGTTTGATGTCTGCCTCTAGAATTCTTGTCAGGCCATTTCCTTTACACCTTAGCTCTCTTGAGGATGCTCGGTAGATCTAGTCCCACTGCTCAAGAGGAAAGGCATCCTGGCGGGGGCTGAGCTCTGTCACTCAGACCTTGCAATGTTAATTCTGTGTGTGTGT